>CM060831.1:26080000-26335000 GCA_030762175.1 Metallyticus violacea | reverse complement strand
ATATCGTGTGTTCACTTGTATTCCTATGTCGTACAAGTCTGCCGCCTGGGATAGAGCCAGTGTGTGACTGCTGAGTTCCGTAATCGTTAAGCGATGATTGTCTACAATGCGCTGGAGGACCAGTTCCACAAGGTCACCATTAACGAGCGACCGCTCCTCATCCTGGACATTTTGACGACCATCGGAAAACCGCCGACATCAACGCCGCACCATCTGCCCGCTCATGTCTGGTCCATACACATAATAAAGCTGACGATGAATTTCTATCGGTGCTATGTTCTATGCGCTCAAAAACTTGATCACAGACCTAATCACAAGCGGCGGGCGCATGAATAAGAACGGGATTTTCAGCCGACACTGTTGCGACACTGCCGGCAAACGGGAAGAGCCAATGGTCGCATACGGTTGCCACTTAATGTTTCAGGCATGCGCACTCGCCTTTCGTAATGCATGGCCTGCTATCTGTTGGGGGTTGTGGGAAACTTACTTTCTGGATGAACCCTTGTAAACTACAAGTAAACTGCACTAATATTTCATCCATCGCTGCAGTTAAACTACAAATGACAAGACTTTTATACATGGTATTATTGACATTCATTTACAGAATACTAAAAACATTGGGAACTTTGCTTTTCAAAACTTTAAATTTTATATGGCATGACATACTTACTTTGTACGATTTTCTGACTAAAAATGCCATTAAATGTAATAAATAAGGCTGGATTTTATGTAGTTGCATTTTTAATGCTCATATTTGTGCACAAAGAAAAAAGGTAATATTGGTGAAATATATGGTAATTTTTACCATAATTTTTGTTTATACATCTTAAAAAATTGGTATAATATAACACCATCTTTATATCAAAGTAAATATAATTTGAACAGCTGTCGGGTTTATTTCAGGCAATAACCAAAGTTAAGGAAATCACATTTAAAAGAGTTTTAAAGCCAAAACCAAAGAATTTCATTATTACCAAGTTTCTATACAAATAATATTTGTGCATTTGGCTAATTATTTTATCAGAAGAGCTAGCAGGAAACGTTTTCTTTATTAAGTACAAATCAAGTTTTTTTCTTCTTATTTTCTTTCATTTATATCACCTATAGCCCCGGAATGCCGTATTGGCAGATGATCGCAGACATGGTGTCTAACGTAACGCTGCGTTAACTGAAGTGTTATTTCACCAATGGGACCGTTTCCAACTTTTACTGAGCCGTGAGACGTCATTTAGAGAGGAATTCCGTGAGCTGTTCGCACTATTTTAAACCTTTCTAAAGGGCGTAGAGCCTTTAAAAGTTCATTACCAAAGATAAACTCTGGCGGCAGAGAACAAATTTGTACAGAGATAATCGTAAATATGCATGGACAGAACTGAGATCAATTCTAAAAGGAATTCAGTACAACTGGTAGGCACAAGGATCCCACAAGAATTTCAGTATCCACTTGTTGTGAGGCCTGCAATGCTATAATGAACTGCTGTAATTAGTGACTTTGTTTAGTTACAGCACTGAATGAACTTCTGAATGCACCAAAAATTGGATTCTCTGCAGAAGTTGTTTATATTTGTAAATTGTGGCAAGTAATCTACAAATGCTGGTACCTGTTGAAACGGCAATAATTGAAGAGGGGAAATGTCAAACGTCCTAAGTGTAATTTTTAAATTTAATCGTTTTATTACAAAAGTACGTTCTATGTGCCCAGGTGTATGTTCCTAATCGCGTTCTAAGTGTCTATATATAGATGAAGTAGTTCAAATACGCACTAACAGATAGTGCAGTTCTAAATGCATGGAATGCTGTCATTGAGTATTCTAAGTGCCATGCCATGATAATATTAGTTTTTAAGGGAAAATATTTACAGTAGAGAAATAAGTTGTCGTAGTAAGTTGTCGTAGCTTAATGAGTTGCAACTGAGATTTTGCTGTTATAAATGAAAGAAGATAAGTAAGGCCTTAATTCCCCAAGATTTACATAGGATTATAGATTAAGCTAAAGTTATAGATCCTTTTCATGTAGTTCCAATGGAGTCAAGTGATTTCTTTGATTTTGAGAATGTTGCTGATTCACTGTTAACATTAAATAAATGCAATATTTCAAAATATACAATACTTAAAGTATCTCCATCTCACCACTCTCAAATAGTTATTAAAAGAACTTACTCACATTACAAGGGTGAGAGCTTTGAACTTTTAAAGAGAGGAAAATCGTTGGTTGATATACAGCAACCTGTGCTCCGTCTAAAAGATCTATCCGTTTATATGACCTCTTGTCTATGTTACCATTCCTTCCTGAAGAGTACAGAGAGTTTTATGAGACACCAATTTCAATCTGTGTAAGAATGAAAAACTGAATTCTTCCTGTCAGGAGAAAATATGAAGATTCTTGTACATGTTTCATAATAATTTTGTATTTTTGCCCTTAATAACATATTTTGTATTTAATAACATAATATATGTTCCTGTTAATCATTAATGTCATCTTTGTAATTATTTTCCCTCTATAACCTAAAATAAAATGGAGCAAAAGTTTCAATGGCACCTGTAACCGACTCCTCTATCTTATAGCACAAAGAAGCTTCTTATTGTTATTAATATTTTTCTCCCTGACTATTGAATTTTTGACAACAATGTGTTAAACAAAGTATTTTTTAGTAAAAAAAAACTCTTCAGGATGATTTTTTATGTAATAAGTTAAATGTTAACAGAGGGGGGTAGTTATTGCTAATTCTGTAAAATTAAGAAAAGGCACATAAAACGTTTGGCATTTTTATTCTTTAATTATTGTTGCTCGAAAAGTTCAAATTTGAAATAGAGTGAAAATTATAGCTTACAGGTCTTTCATTTCAAAGGTTTTCAGTCTGAATAACTACCTGCTATTTAAAACACATTTAATTTGGCCCCATCCCCAAAATAGCACTTTAGATATTGACCGGAGAGGTTAAAACCAATGTTGATTATATTTTAGGTTTCACCCTCTAAATATTTCAACTCGTGCAACGCATATCCCTGCTTCCCAACATAATTACAAGATACTTAGGATGACAAAACATAATGTAACTTTAAACCGTAGCTTAGTAGTCCAAGTATAAACTTAATTAACAAATGTGCACACACACACACACACACACACACACACACATATATATATATATATATATATATATATATATATATATATATATAATACAATGTAACATTAACAATATGCAAAAATGTGTTAACTTATTACTAACCATTATGAAATAAGGCAATTCATCTAAATAGTACGACGTATATCTTTAATGCTATTAACTTTATTCTTGAAAATGAAACCAGATTTCGGTATTGTGCTGCATGATGAAATGAGTTGAAAGTCCGGCACTGTTTACTATTGAAACGATATATCCACTATTTGTTATTGGGCGTAGCTACTGAAAAGCTCTTAATATAACGAGGTTAGATAAACTATTTTATTTTGTGTTTTCAGATAAGAATAAATAAATGCTTATATACAATATACATTTTCCTGATTCTTGAAGCTTCCTCTATAGAAAGAAATCAGCTGATGTGTACAAACATTTTTGAAAAAGATTTACGGAAACAGATGGATATTGTTAAAAACTATTCGGTAGCACTGTAACGTCATGGTGGTTCTAAAGGTCTACATATGTTTTAGGATTTACGTCGTTTATATTATGTATGTGTTTTAAAATTACTTAACTATTGGCCTACTTGTATTACATGCAGAAATGCCGAAAGTTTTTTTTTTTTTAAAGATGAAATACAAAATATATTTCTTTATTTCATCTGATGCTTCGTTTTTAGACCAGGATCAATTTAATTAACACTGAATAAATATTTTAATTTTTATCAAACATTCAAATTTAGTTGGGTATTACTTACTTTGGTTCCCATAAAGTTAGTCATGAAAAAGAATTCTTAATTCTCTGTATTAGAAAAGAAATGATATTGATTGGTTTAATGTACCTATACCTATATAAGCCTTTTCTCATTGAGCTGCACTTAATATTCAGTATAAAATGTCATCTATATTATTACTAGGGCAAGATTTTAATGCAAATGCGTATTTCTTCTCTGCTGTCAGAAAGTATGCTCACTTGGTAGGTATGTGAGTTAATTACTACAATTACAACAATTTAAATAATATTTTATGTTGTATATAATTCATATTTTGCCTGTTTTGTTAATAAGTAAAACATTTAAGTAACTTGCATACTATGCTGCATATTTGCTTGTTTTACAACTATGTTGTTATTTTATTTATTTTATCTTCATATTTTATTTACAAATATGATCTTTCCGAATAATATGTGCCATCGAGTAGGTCTCGAAACCGGCAACACTGATGGTAGCTTACACATAACACAATTAATAGGTCGCATCACATCGGTGAATTCCCGCCTATCTGGTCGTAGTCGTTCCCTCGTGGTAGGTGGCTGTTAAGGAGTTTTCCGAATTGAGTTCAAGTGTGGTGATTATACTTATAAACAGTTAGGAATAGAGTGAATACCATTGATACAAATTATTCTTCATCAGTTAAAACTGTTCAAAGCATGTTAAAGAACGCAGAAGTAGAAACTAACCTACCTTACGTATCTTTGCATTTCTCTCATCTTCCTTCCGTTATTACTTTTTTGGAAACCAAGAGCATTACGTTGTGCCAGTCGTCAATGTAGTTCAAAACCACCGCCTTCAAATTAAATTCGCTATCTGGAAGTGTCAGTAATGTAGTGAAGGAAAAAGTACATAATATTATCAAATATATGAGATTGAAGAAAAATTAGTCGGGAAATGCCTAGTGATCAAATTGCAGCTTTTGTATACGCCCTCTAAGTTCTTATGAGGTGGAAAGAAAATTTCCTGCTATAAGGATATCTGAAGGAGCAACAGGTAAATATGGAAAATCTTTGGTGGTCGTAAACGGCAACAGAAAAGAAGTTGAGAGTGCGCAGAACTAAAAATGTCAGTACCATTATTTATTGTTTTTGTTTTCTTCCTTTTTAAGGAAAATTATCCCAAAGCTTCAACATTAAAGTTACATAATTCACGTGGTTTTCACAACATTTTTATTTACGGAGAGATCACATAAAATTGTGTTAAAATTTTATTTTAGGTCATTATGATGCCTTAATACTTTTTATATTTCTGTGCATATTATAGAAGTTTTCAATTCATAAACCGCATTCATGTTGAATGGTTTATTAGAGCATAAAATAATTATTACGCTGTTGTCTGAAGAAAAGTTTAAATACTTGTCATACTTTTCTGTTTGTTATACCTTATTTCCAGGCTTGGAAGAATTTAAAGAGGCAGTTTACATTAGAATATAATTTTGTTTATTTTCAGATCTTCTATTTTTCTAAGTATCCTAATTTGCATTATTTAAAGGGGTTTTGTAAGGAAAACAAAAATGATAAATTTACAAAGTGCCACAAAGAACGCTTCAACTGAAATTATTTTTTCTGTTTTATT
This sequence comes from Metallyticus violacea, assembly GCA_030762175.1. NCBI lineage: Eukaryota > Metazoa > Arthropoda > Insecta > Mantodea > Metallyticidae > Metallyticus > Metallyticus violacea. The sequence continues at coordinate 26,329,529 of CM060831.1, read as the reverse complement.
CTAGACACTTCACAAGTGAATTTTATTTTAATTGTGCATGTCTTCAAGAATGAGTGATGGCATATTCATCAACATCCGCCGTTGGTTTTCGCGAGAATGCTGCGATAAATACAAAATTCATCTGGACCTACGACAGCAGATTCTGCAAGAGACATGACCAAAGTTCACAGGAAAAGGAGATGCTATGTTTGCTACGTTCATCTTGCTGACTTGGACTACATAAGAGTCATTGTACGACTCTGTCATTTGAGTACACGAACCGTAATAGAAAAACAGAGCAAATTAAATAATTAGTTTCTCGGAAAGACTGTTCTACCTGTTTGGTTTAATTTGTCACGCATTTGAAATAACTGAATGTACAACTGAAAGTACTTACACAAAACAACTGTGAGAAAATGTGCACGGTTCGCTAAACACTTTGGTGTCTTACGAGAAAAGTAAGGGTATTGTTGCCAACGTATGAACAAGTACATCACTATATTACATGATCATAATCATATTCCAAAATTAGACCCTACGACCCGTTCCGATCACAGAAGAATAAATCTTCTTGTTCATTTAGCTCTTCTGGGATTTCCTGTGTGCAAATGAACAGGAATTTTAATACGTCTGTCGTTTTTCATTCTTTGAACATGTTCGCTCTATTTAACTTTCTACTCTTCCAACCTTTTATTTAAATTGACGTCCAGTGTTGGCATATGTCAGGGTTTTGCTGTTTGCCACATATGGTAAATCCAGTTTGAACGCAATCCAGCTGTACATAAAGTTCATCATAGTATTATAAAATAATTTAACTATATTTATGTTCTGATTGCATACACATACGAGGGATAAGTCATAAGTCATGACAACTATTTTTTTTTTCTCGCGAACAAGGGATAACACGAAAAATTTAAGATATACGATTGAAAGTGTACGAAATGTATTTTCGAATGAAGCCACTAAATGTTATAGTGAACAGAGCTGCATGTCTCAGCACACCCCGTAGTTCAGTTGGTGAGCGACATTAGTCAGGAATGGATTTCTCCCCGCAGGAATGCACGAGAATGCCACACAGAGCTACGAAAAGCATTGTGTGCGCGTGTCCTGCGCTATCGAACAGTGGCGAGGTGTTAAGAGGACTGTCGATCTGCCGCGTAGTGGGCGTCCTGTGTCCGATGACAAGGATATACGGGTGATGGTGATGGAACAGGCTTATGTGATGATAGATGCTGGATACTTACGGAATTACTTAAAGTGCTTAGATTTTGTGACATATGGCGCATCTAATTTGTTGTCGAAATCACTAGTTTTATCAACGAGGGCCGCTAATTTTCTTTCCAGATACCGGGAAACTGGAAGTATAAAATTTCAAACATGAACTATGAGGCTTTGTATTTTCCCAGCTTTCTGCTGATATACTTCAACAGCCTCTTCTGCACTTACCTATAGTTTAACTTTCATTTTCGGCAGTAAAAAGAATTCACATGACGCTACGAGGGATGTAGGGCAGGATAAGTATCCAATAAACATATGACTTGACCAGAACGGGGGAGTGTGCGCTAGGGAAATGTAAACAAAACTTCGGAGACCCGTCTTGGCTGCCTCTCAGGCATTTTCTTAAAAACTTCTGGCAGGCACATATGTAACCGTCTTTCTCTCCCTAAGGGACTGTGGCCATAATACCGTTTTTCATGAACAAAGTCCGCTTGTGGTGCCTCAGTGGTAAAAATGGGCGTTAAACCCTAATTAAAAAAATGAACAAAAGGAGGCTCCTGTCATTAAAGATGCCGAATGATGTTTGGTTTCTGTATCATGCAAGTAAAATCAGCTTTTATCTTCTGTTACGATATCTGCTAAACGTCGCCCCAATGTCAAATCTCAAATTGGATCATGCAACGGCATCACCTCACCCAAGCTTGCTGCTAGTTTGGTGACAGTAAACGTGACCCTTTTCTCTCTCAGAGATGTTGACGGTGAGAGAGGTCTAGTCTTCTCTTGTGCTGGTACGTAGTTTGTGGATTTATGAGAAGCATGCTCCCAGCAGTCGATCACGGCAATGACAGGCTGGCCAAGTCTTCATCTTTCAAAGATGTCCTGTCCTGTCACGTCGAAATTCCGAAAATCACCAGTATACCTGGGTTTGTAAAGAAGCGGAGTCTGGAAATGCTCGCTGCAAACGCTCCAGCGATTGCGTTTCTGTTAAATCAAAATATTTGCCCAAAAATGCTGTTTAGTCAGTTCCATGGTAAACTAGTAGACAGCTAGAACAAGGTAATTGACACTGCAGCTGAAACAATTGGATTCGCGCGCTATCTTTTGCCATCATTTGTCAACCAGATCACTCTTTCCATTGCTGTCAACATGAAATTTGTATCTCTCTCGTTTTTTCCCATATCCTGAAATAAAATTAATGACCTTCGTATCTTAAATAATTCAAATTTGTCATTCAATCAATTGTCTTTTTACTAATAATTATTTTACTCTCAACAGAAAAGCTTGGAAAATATCCACAAAATAGACAGTTACCCAGGCATCCCTCATGTGCGAGATGTTTCGATAGGCAGTGTCTATCCTGGAGATGTACAGTCCATTTCTACCGACCAGAGCTAGGCAGTATCAAGAAAACCTGTGAGGTGCTTGAACACGCCAGCAACCCAAGCAATGCTCAGGAATAATGTTCCAGAAATTGGATTGGAAGACTTGGTATCTGATAACAGACTTGAACCTGTTGAACTATAACTGTAGAATATGTTTAAGAACGGTGACTACACTAAAACTCACTCCAATCAGGACCATCTTGTGAAAATATATCTGGATATTATTGTGCCGCAAGTAAAAGATTAACGTCACAAACAGGCATGTATAACGCTAAAAGGTGATAATTGTATAACATTTAAACATTCAAGAAAAATTGTGAAGGCAGCAAATCAAGCAAATATTAAACTAGTGTTCAGTTGAAAACTGCAGGAGCTAACTTAAGGAAATTGCACATACTTGCAATTTGTTAATATTTTATCGCTTTATATTAGCCATAAAGATAAGCAATGTATCATTTTAATGTTGCATACTAGTTATGTACGACGTGTTATTAATTATATAGTTATTTTATACAAATTTGCAGAACTTATACCAAGAGATCGAATTATATTTCCGCTGCAGAAGTGGTAACTGAATTATTCGCAGGCGCGTTGTCATACATCGCTAACAGAAGCAGAGTAACATCGATGATTAGACTAACTACATTATATTTGCATAAAATCTTACTAAATAATCTCATATGCAGTCAAAATGTCACTTACCCATATTTTTAGAGCGTATTTTGAAATTGTGCGTCTTGTTATCCCAAACATTTATATAATATCTGTTCTGCAAGGACCCTATTTGAAGTTTCTCAATTGGAATAACATCTGTAGAAAGCATTTAATAGTTAACTTTTAAAATGTTATCGTTCTAAGTTTAAAGTTCATTTAGAAATGATTCTTTTGTTCTTCAAAATAACTTAAACTCACAAGCTTAAAGACAAAAGCCAAACATCTGCTTGAATTGCTTCCAGCTGTTTTTGTAAGGAGATGATTTAAGGCGCGTAACAAGAAACAAGTGACGATCTGATTAAGTAGACAGCGTGACTATACTTCAAGTCACGGGTCACAAGAGGCTACCCCAGTAACGGTAGTATACTGTTTCTGGAGGGCTTCAAATGGCAAGTGATGTGCCAAGTCAGTTCCACAGCTATAAGTGCCAAGTAACTTAAATCATTGTGTGTTTCAGTAACTGCTTAGCATTTCAACCATGGCTCATGCAATTATGTAGTCCAAACTATTGTTATTAGTATTTACATTCACTTCTTGTTGCGTCTTTTTATATCCTTTGTACATTTCTATGTTCTATCTATGGTCATCTCTCTTTATATTTTTCAATGTTTCATATTTCCTTATATATTGGCTGTTTTCTATTCTTATATTTTTCCTGCGTATATTTCTTGTATTCACTTTTGTTCTGCAATGCATTTTCAAGACAATAGTCCTCTTCTATTTTCTTTTAGAAGCTAACTTTGTTATTTCCCTCTCCCTCAAAATCCATAAGTTTCGTTCTTCACTTCTTCCTCCATTTAAGAAAAGTTTACAGGTGTTGTTAACACTAGGGTAACTAGTTTAGATCCACTTCCTATAGGTAATAGGGGTATATGTTTTGTTTTTTCATTTTAAGTAACAACACATTTTATCACGTTACGAAGAAAATTTTAGCAAATTTAAAGGCTTATGTTGCATCGCTTGGCCGAGGGATATGTGAGAATATTAAAAACTGAAATGTTTAATCATTTGCAGATTTTTATGGAGAACATTCCATGCCTAGTCTTACCATAAATACAAGTGAGGATTAAAAAAGCTTTAAAAACATAGTAAATAAGTTTCTTTGAAAAACAAAATTTTATTTCTCAAGATAATCTTCTTCGAGCTCAATGCATTTGGTCCAGCAAGATTCCAATTTTTTTTTCAGAATCTCCCCCACCCCCGAATTGTGCATAACTCGTTTATAGTACAGAAAACCACTTCATTCGAAGAAAATTTCTCCTCCCCCAAAGCTTACCCCCCTCTCTCCAGATTAGGAAAGAGAAAAAAGTCACACGGAGCAAATTTAGCGATTAGGATGAACGGAGAACTATTTCGAAGACTTGTTCGTTCTGCCGTCACAACAGCCGCCGTGTGAGCAGGCGCATTGTCCTGGTGTCGATACAGGTGGTCTAGTGGTAATCATCATCACCTCGTACACCCAAGACTGCGGGTTCAGTCCCCACCAGACCCGATGCATTTTTTCGGGCGTAACTTTGTGACTACCTTCGGAAAGGAAATAAAGCTGTGAGTTCCGTATTGTAGATTTACGGCATGTAAAAGAACCTTAAGCATGTAAGAAGAGGCCTCTGAACAAAATTTATCCGCCGTTCGAACGTCCGTAAATAAAACAAAGAAATAAATTGTCCTGAAGGAGGGATTCCCCCCCCCCCGCCGATCTTGATCGCTTCTGCTTCAACTCACTATGCAAACGGTCCAGTAGCGTTACGTAATAACACCAGTCACTGTTTTACTCTTTTCCAAATAGTCAATCATGATGATACTCTGCAAAGGCCCCCCCCCCCCTAAAGGTTGGCATCACTCTACTCGCTGACAAAACGACTTTAGCTTTTTTTCTGTGCACTTTCACCTTCGTCAACCTACTGGATCAAAGATTCGTCTACAAGTTCAAAACGAACGCCAGAAGTCATTCGACTTATGCTGCAACATTTTGAAATGTTCTGCCTCGAATATTTTTGGTATGGAATCAACAAACGCTCAGCTTCTTCATATGCAGAACTTCACACAGGATATTTTATGTACCCTACCATCTCAGCAATCTGACTTAATGCGACGGTCTTCTGCGATACCATGAAATTCCTGGACTATTTCTTCAGAACCTCAGACGTTCGGAACATGCAGCATCTGCAATGCTCGTACGGCCGTGTTTAAATTAATTTATCCAATAAACAGTCTTGAGTGCTGGTACGAACTCCTTAAGAAATTTTTTCAACTCAGTGTGCATCCGGGCCGCAGTCCTCTTTTGTAAATAAAAATGTTTTATCCCTGCGCGATACTCGTCTTTATACTTCTACTAAACGTGTTACACCGATCACTTAAGGTAACTGTCAACAAAGATCTTGAGTCTGTCCTCGTACTGTTAAAAGCTTTAGTGAAGTTACTTCAACATATTTAAATTACATAAAAAACTGCTTTTGGTGTTTATTCTCTAAAGTATTTCCAACATTTTAGCACCAATCAGTCCTAAAATTACTCCCTATCAATGGCCTAAGTTTTTCTTACCATTCATTTGTTGTAGCATGCACCATCTTCATTGGGAATGACTTTCAAGGTCCTTTTGAGACTCGAAATATTAACAGATCATGCCCTCAAGCACTGATCAGTTTGTAAGGTGCAGGTCTGGACTGCTACACGATTGATCTTAAACACTAATAAAATGTGGAAGTTATCTATGCCGATTCCCGGTGGATCGTGCTGCAAGTTAGTTCTTGAGCAAGCCACGTTCAGTAGAATTGTTTCGCACACTTTGACGGTTGACTTCAATATTTTTTGATAGAAATGAAGCTGGGTAACCCATTTTAGCTCACTTTTCACCGACCATTACTGAGGCACGATGGTTGCTTCTCTGGATCTTCAGGACCCTTTCACAAACTTCTCGTGAATCACACTCTTGTCAGTTTCTTCAGCATTGAATACTTTCTCGTAATGAAAAGAATTTATCCGGTGGCCGTTATTAATGTAATGCTGTAGTAGTAGTTTGCATCTCTACTCCCTCTGTTGCTTCAGTTATGCAGTTAAAAAATGTTCAGTATTTGGATGAAAATCCCTTAGTTCAAGTTCCTGTCTAACCATCGAGATATGTAGAACACAAACAACATTTCATGTCGGAAGAAAAATTCCCAAATGAATTTGATTCTGGAAGATTTAGGAAACGTGGAAAGTGTGAGATTTAAACAGATTTTAAAGAAATACACGACGACAAAGATGATTATTCCTCTTTATTTGCAGAGGAGACATTAAACAGAGCATAAATTTCAAAGCTATGAGGTTTAAGAAAATGAAGCTATCGCAGTTCATTTCTCAGGGCATGCTGAGAAACCACCGTGTCTAAACCGTGAAAATCCGTCCAGAAGATCGCGGTTTCCGTTGCATCGAGTAACAAGAGTCAGTTTGTATGTTCCTGCATCATCACACGTGGGAACGTCAAGGTTGCACCGTCATAAACTCGGAAGACTTACAAAGAGTTGGATGTCAAGCCTTGATGGAACAAAAATATTGGTCAAGGAGGGAGAAGACCCTTCTTTAGAAAGTTCCCCTCCCCCTGACGGGATGATGTGTCAACACACGCTACCTGGATCCCGTACGGTGCAGGTTTAATGACGTCCCATCCGTTTCCACAACATTGCGTCTCCTTTCATAAGGCGTCATTATCGTAAAGAACCACTAAAGTCAGCCCAGCATCTTCTCCCACCCACTTTCTGGGAGAACTTAACACACACACACAAAATACCAGTTTGGCCCTGCAGCACATAAAATATATATTCTGGAAATATTTCCATTCCCTTGGAACGACCAGCCTGCGGGGGGAATTCAGTATGCGTTCTTTGCGTGTAGCATAGCTTTTCTCATTCTTAGCATAATGGTTTCTATGACTACCGCGCAATGACACAAAAACAGACTGCAGCTAATGGCCCTCTGTTAACCGCCATTTCCAACACAAGATAGTGGTTTATGCGTTATTGAACCAGAGAGCAAAATTAGATCTTATCAGCAAATAATGTTTTAACGGCCGAGTAGAAGCCGAGGTGTCAAGGATAGTTCGGCCGCCATTTTTTCCCTAATCTCCCGATCAAAGAGTGTTCATTTATTTGGATGTAGAAAACGTAGTGTTTTAAATGTTCTGTTAATTATTTAGCTATATAAATGACAATAGCTTGTCATATTAATAGTCGGATTATCTGGTTCAAAGTGATGATGTGATATGATGGTTTCACGTTTTCAATAAGGATTTGACTATGCATTTAATTTAACACCAAATGCTGCCTTACCGACTCATGTCCCTGAAAGTTATCTCAGAGAAAGAGAGATACAGCTATATTTTTGCATAAAGCCCGTACACTAGCAGGTTTAAATATTATGTGTTAATATTCCCTACCTCTTTTCAATGGTGTTTAACACCCGTTTTAACTACTGAGGCATCACAAGCGGTGGACACTGATGATACATGAGATGAAATGATAAACTGGGAAAGGGTTATTTAAAGGAAGGAAGTTTTACCTAAGTTTAGGTTACCTCTCAGGCATTCGCTATTTATAAGGACTGGCAAAAAAAGAAGAAAAAAAAAACTCAGTCGGGGAGGCCGGTCATGGTGGGAATCGAACTCCAGGCCTCCCGCTCCGCGCCTTAACGATCTCGGCCATCCATGGCGGTATTTCCGTTTCTACTTTGTTATTACCGTTTTTAATTTATATATACATATTTCTCTTATTTTTCCTCCTCTGCCCTTTTTTACTATGTTGTTTGTGTTATCTATTTGCATGCATTACGTTACCTTCGAGATTCAATATTTACTTTTACTATCTTTACTTGTTTTCTGCCTTTGAAGAACACAAGCACTTTGAAATATTGCTATATTTGTGTTTTTTTTAGTGTTTGATCTATTTCTGTTTCTCTAGTTCTTATCACATTAGTTACATTGTTCCAAGAGTTATTTAATTTTTATTATATATATAATTAAGAAAGGTTGATAAAATTGATATAAACAAATGAAATATATACTTTATATTGGTTCATCATAAATAATGAACTAAGTGAAAAGAAAAATTAAAATAATTATTTCTCTTATCGCCTCATCTTGCAGTAAGATAATTCCAAACGTCGATACTATGTGAGATACATTACATCTATAGAAAAACATGAGGCGTCCCTTTCCCACCAATGAAGGGTTCGCAAACTATAAATGTTTTTTTTTTGTATACTATTTTTTATTTTTATTTATTTGTTTGTTTTTGTAATTTTTTTCCCGTTTTTTTCAGAATTTTTCTACCCTTTACCCGCATCAAATATTCAAGAACCCAACCTGAACTCAGATTTCCATGATATTTGACAAAATTAAGAAAGTAAATAATGAAATATAAATATGACATTTTGTTTCTAATTGAATGGGGTCTCAAATAAAGGATATGAAAAATGTAACACAGTGTGTTATGATATGTTCATCTATCTGTAAATATATAACAATTTCCTTAGTTAAGCTCCATCAGTTTTTAACTCTAAAAGAGCACAATTTATTTCACACCTGTGGTATGTGTTCCATCTGGCCAATTCAAAAAACGTTCAATAGCAGAATTGTTAGTAAAATGCTGTCGCCGTAGATCATTTTCATGGAGAAAAGAAGCTTTAGATTGGTTAAAATTTAGCTACCAAGGTCATTACTGTCTACGATCTCTGGGTTAATTTGGTGTACAGGAAGAGCCGTACAAGTATCGATCACTCGCGTGGTTTTTTCGTATGCAACTAGTAGACCACTGTTTGCGGACGTTTTCCACAAAACAAAATTATGAACTAAAATAATAAAAATGTATAATTTACATTTTAGGAGAAGAAAAGTCGAAAGTGACCATCACATTTCTTTTGTTAAAAATTACCCATTGTTCCCTTAATCCTTTTAAAGGAATGGAGGCAACCTCCTGATGGTGAGTTTGATTTGATTTTGAGTTAATTTAATTTACCCCAGGAATAAATTAAGGCAGGTACAGATGTTCGAACTTGCTGAGTTGAACTTTACTTTCTCTAAAGTAAAAATTATAATAACATTCTTAAGCAAAATTTGCCTTCAATTTTATTTAGAGTCAAGAATGTCTCACAACCAAATGTTGCGCTATGATTTAAAAGCACTTATATTTGTTTCAGTTTGGGAATTTTAGAGCTTTTACAAATTACTGATGTTTAGCAGAAATGAGATTAGACAAAAAACATAATCTTCATCGTAATTCATTAACATACAGACGAAGGAAAGCCTGTACTTATCTTGGACTAGTTTGGACAGCCTTCCCTGCCTCGTTCGCATTAAATCAGTCGAATCTGAAACCTGCGAGCAATCAACAAAGGTTTCTACTGCCTCGGGCTGAACACATTAAACTCCACTCGGCAGGGCACTGGGCCGGAGGGAGGGGAAGGAAACAAGGAAAGGGCAAAAGGATTGAAATCTGTCATTATCATGCAACGAGAAGAGCACGATAGCATCCCTTGGCAGTTTCTGTTAAATTCATTCTCCATGCTTGTTCTGCTGCACCCACACGGCAACAGAAACCTGGGTAATGGAGGGAACAGAGTCAGATATTGCCTAATTGCTTTTTAATCGAAATCGTGCACTCGAAACTCATTGAAGTACTTCCTCTCTCATAGTAAAATGCTTCAATTCTCTGCACATCTGCTTGCTTAAGGTAAATGTTATGGTTACTAGGTCGAATCTCGCTTGGTTGCAGCACAGCTTGTTAAATTAGAAGCAATGTATTTCAAATGTAAAGTGAATAAGCCTTAAATCTCACTTTTGCTGTGCCTTAATTATTTTGCTGAAAAAGAAACACTAAAGAGGTACTTAAATAAATTATAATACATTCATTGCAGTACGACTTCCCCCCTCCATACACAGAATGTTTATACCGTTCCCTCATTCCCCTACGCAATCGGGAGTTTCTGTACACTAAAGAACGCAAGTTGGCCTTCAGCGGACGCGCGATTCCCGTCAAGACTAGAATTAACGTTCCGCTGACACAGACAATTGATCTAGCTCAGTCTGTTTATCACGAAAACTGTTTCAGTTGCATTTCTGTAATAAGTATAGACTTTCTACTGTGTATTCATGATTTATGCCGAGAGTAGATATACGCTAGAACAAAGAATATTTTATATTCTAGCTTTTGTGAAGCAGAGTCTACAGAATGTATCAAAAACGTTTCAGGTGTACACACAAAAAATTAAGGAAGAAGATAAATTTTGAGTGCAGGCCATATACTAAAAGTTTAAACCAAGAAGATTTGCATGCCTAACATTTAAAGGCCAAGAGGAGAGGATTTAATGATTGCAGGGATTTAAAAATGACTGCTAAAATGTTCCAAAAGCATATGAAAATTCAAAATTTCTCTGGGGTTCAAAGTACATTTCAACAGGAAAAAAAAAAAAAAAGACCAAAATACCATTTTTCCATTTCGGTGTCCATTAACAGAGATGAAACTAATGAAATAGATTAGAAAATTCTCTTTGAAAATATATAACACGATTAGCCCTGCAATCCGTCGGCAATGCGTATAAAACCACTGAGCTGTTGCATCTTTATCCATATAAAATTACTGTTGCACCTGAAATAAAACCTGTAAGACACTAAAACAAAATATAGGGAGGCGGTTACAATAAATTGTCTCAAAATCCTTACAAAATTTTCAAGCATTCTCACAGCGCAGGGCGGGTACTTCGAGAAGCACTGTAATGGTGAGATCGCATTAATTGATATTTACTATTAATAAATAACGGGAAAAAATGTTCTGATTGTGCAAAATGATTTTCTTGGCAGGTGGCGAGGCCATTATGCAATAACTTTTCGACAACAAAATCAATTTATGACTAAGTCGTGAAATGAGGATCTTGCATATTATTATCAAGACAAATTTTACAGCTTACATCAAAAGCTTCTTTCGACGTTCCGACTGCTTGTTTCCAGGTCTGCATCAACCATTTCAAATTACTAAACTTAAACCACTGCAAACACAATATGTTCAGCTAAATTATATTATATGATTATAGCGTTGAATGAATGCCCTGTACAAAGTCTGTCCGGAAAGTATCCAGACATTCTGAAGCTTACCAGGATCAATAGTACAGTAATGGCATTAATTTAGGGTATTTTAACAATTTTTATCTGTTTTAAACTTTACCACACATACATAGATTTTTGTATGGTAAGTTAATAAATTATGTTTTAATTTCGTATGTTTCTATTCCATAGTTGTTAACTTAAAATTTTTGTATCCCTTACAATACAAGAGATCGGCTTAAGAAGCATTATTCAGTAACTTCCCTATTTTCCAGTTTGTGCAGCAGTGACATATTTGTCATGTGTTCTGCTTGCATGCAAATGTCCTCATCCTGGGAGAATAAGCGTCGTCATTATTGTTAAAATAATCAAAGTTGTCTTTGGTGAGTGAAGGTCTGTGTTGTTATTGAAAATAATGGGTCCTAATATACGAAAACGCGCTTATAAAAGAAGTAAGGCAATAGCACCTTGTGAGCAAGTCTTCATTCATCAAATGAATGAAGACTTGAAGACTTCAGGAGTAGAAGTTTAGTCAAAATCTTACTTGAACCAAAAGAGACAGAAACATTTGGAGTGGTGCTTAGCACACAGGGAGTGAATGCAGGAAGACTGTAATTTGCAATGATAGAAGCATTTCAATATCTTTGGAAGCATTGGCATCAAGTTTGCTCAACGTCCACCAGGTCAAGACCTGTTGCCTGAGTGCACCTCCACTACTACGAAGCATCCTGTCAGTGTCATGGTGAGGGACAACGTAGCAGAGCTTATTATCGGGCGCATTGCAGTGCTGGAGGGCAACATTAATGCCAAAAATACCAAAAAGACGTTTTAAAATTGAAACTGATGCCCATTATCCGCGATATGTTTAGAGGTGACACTCAGCGCTGCATCTTTCAGCAGGACGGTGCGAAATTGTATTACTCTCCTGCCTTGCCCTGGCCACAGTCCGATATACAACTGGTGAAGAAGGCTGAAAAAAGTTCTGGTGTCGCATCGGAATCCCAATAACGAGAGAGCTGATAAAAGCCAACATCTATTCACTCAACTATAGGTATTGATCCACTGGTGGATCCTTACAGGATGTTTGGTGAGTCGCAAAGTCCCCCAGATGGGACAAGGATACCAACTGTAATTCTGGAATATAAAGTTATACATTCAGATGTAACAATTATTTGAATGTCATTAAGAGCTGAATATCCTGAACTTTATGACAGGTCATTTAAGTTGTTTGCGTCATTCTCCACTTAATATCTGTGTGAAAACAGTTTTCTTATTTAATTCAAGTGAAACACTTAGCTCAGATTTATAACTTAATTTAATTTCTTGAATCGAATGTACGCCGGCTTATGCAGAAATTTCAGGCCTAACGGTCACATTAAGTTTGTCCAACATAAAATGTTATAATATATTTTCAGTGTGTGCTTAGTTATAGTAATTTTGTTTTTTGAATAACACATTTAAATTTTGTATTTACTTAACATAGAGTACCATCAAGTTATCTTTTAAGGTGGGTCCCGGACTTAAAGATTGAGAATCATTGGTTTAGGGTGATGTTATCAGAAAATCTCTTAGGTTCAGGCCAAAAAGAATTGAGGCCGTGATTAAGTTTAAAAGAAATCTAACAAAATATTGAGAAAAACTGTTGCAATTACCCAATATGAATGTGTATCAACAAAATTATCTTTTAAAATTGTTGTTCTGATGATTAAGCGATCTGATATCGCAATTTAATTTCGAAATACCGGACATTATGACAGATTTCTGGCTTTCTGAAAGCTTGTTCCAATTATTCAGTAAATTTCTACTTTAAATTTCTATTTAAACAGCTCAAGTAATACTGAAAGTCCAGAATTAATGCTACTACTGTGAGTAAGAGGGAACAATACAGCGTATTCGCGAACAGTTAGTTAGGTACTTATTTCTGTAAAACTCACATCATAGAACGGTAGAGGTCCGACTTCCTGCGAAACCTGCGTTTTCGCCGTTGAAATGGCAGGAGATTTCTGACCTCGGACAAGATTAAGAAAAATGCTACAAGCTAGATGACATTAACCTCAAAAGGAACTTTGTTGACCGTTTTAAAAAAAATGAAAGAGCAGTTGGGGTAAGGGTGTGAAATCCCAAGGGGAGAGTTTTGAGGGGAACGAAGACTCTATTGTGCAGGATCTTGTCGGGTTGGGTAAGGACCTTGCTTTAATTTTTCATAAATGCTTAAATTAGACGTAACAATGATGTGAAAATATATACCTATATGACATTTCCAATTCTTTGTTCAAATGTGTTAACGCCTCAAAGTTTGTATAAGAGTATTTCTCCATTAAAAAGTATACACTTTTTAGCTTCATAGTATTCCTCTCCTTACTATAATGAAATGTTCCATCATCAAAAAAGCTTATTGTTGTCAACACTTTATACTTTAATACACTTTCACTTTTGTTGGCGAAACATTTTAAATAAAGGATTTTAACAAATGATGCTTCTAGAAAAAACAACACACACACAATGTCAGTCATTAAATAATATAATCCAGGAAATTTGTGTTGATATATTCCTGTGTTCATAATTAATTATTCCAGTTAAGCTACTAAAAACTAAAGTGCAATTTTATTCAAGACCAGAGCTCAGAATTTAGGCAAAATTCCTTTTCTGTCTGGGTGGATATGTTTAAGAGTTAGATAATGAACATGTTTCCGTACATTTGGGGTTGGTAGGGCCAGTTTTTATTTTGCCTTATTTGCCTTCTTTACTTTAAGGTTTGTAACCTTTTCTTTGCCTGTTTTGGATTGTTATAGAACTTTCTGCGATTATCTATGCATTTTAAAAATTCAGTTGTCTAATGTCTCTTGGAGAATGTTTGACTTTTCGCCTACATTTTCCAACTCTGGGTTTATTTCTTTGGTCTGTTTCAACCAACTTTCTCACATATTTTTACTTGTAACTCATATTAGGTCAAATAGTAATTTGACCTCGTGAGATTCTTTGATTGCTCTTTTCCATGGGGTCGAGATTAAAGACCTCCTTTAAATGAGTTTAAAAGCTTTAAAATTATCCAGTCTAGATATTTAATGCCCGGAAAGTAATAATTTTTTCCTACAACTTACCAACAGAACCTTATAGTTTCAATTGTTGTCTCAAATTAACCAAAATATGCATTCATTTCCTTCATCTGCACTGAGTTGTTCAACAGCGATACCAGCTCTTATCTTAAGTGAGTGAATTATATGAGCCATAAATTTATTCACAATTACAATTGTATGATGTTAATGTTAGTTTAAGAACAGTTCAATAGTCTCATTTTTCCTTAAGCATATTTCTTAAGAACAAATATAAATAAAACATAAAGCATCTTTGATATAGCTGAGAAAAGCATTAAATATTTTATACAGATATAATGATTTCTTACAATATCCTGCTGTGGTTACTAACGAAAGAAGGTAATGTTTTGTCTAGAGTTTAAGTAATGCATTTGCATTTTTGTACGACATTATCTTTACTTCTTACTTAGGAATTAACACAAAATATTTAAAAATACTGATCGAAAAAGTATCAGAGGATTTACCGTCGTAGTTTCAATGTTTTATGATTACAGTGCTAGTTCCAAAATTGGAATTTTGTGAACAGGTATGAAAAAACAGTATTGAATTGATTTAATTAATTTTGGAGGATTGTGTAGTAATCAATTTCATTATTTTAGAAGTCTAGTTATGACTTTTTAGTGTGATATCCTTGATGTGTTCTTTCACGGACGAAATCCCGTCATATTTTGAAAACACCTGCTATGCTGACAAAAATACTAAAACTGAACGATTTCGAGGTGTAAACTGCCTCATCATTCTCTCTCTATTAGCAGGAGGAAAATTCCGAAAGGGATGAGGGTTAAAGCATTTCCTTTGTCCCTTTCGATTACTACATATAAAGAATTTATAATATAACATTTATATTTACAATAAATTTAAAAAAAACACATATGAGAAATAAGTAAAAAATATAAGAAGAGGTTAATTATTGTGCAAAATATTAGTAAACATGGTTTTTCTCCTTGCTCTCTCGATATGCTCTACCTTGTACTCTTGCGATAAAATGTATAAAACACGAAATCGCACAATGGTCTCATATTGTAGTAAATATTAAAATAATGATCGTAGAAGTTGAAGTATATAAAGTTCGTTTTTGAACTGGATGCCCCTATGCGAGTGAACTGTACCTTTGAAAAAGCCTTTCCCGTACTTGTATATCTTCTTTGCTTTTCGAATAAAATGGACCAGCATCATATGAATATGTAAGCTGACATTCAAAGCAGAATTCTGTGGGTCACGGCCCATTCTGTGAAAAACCAGATGCAGCCCATCACATAAAAGGAGCAATACAAGTTGCAGAGAGGTGAAGCTACTCAACAAAAAGAGAAGCCTGGGCTTGCCTAGCAAGTCCAAACCTGTTGCAGCAGTCAGCTGATTGCTTGGGGACCCAGCAAAGCACGGTAATTTTCCACTCAACCTACACAGTCCTCTCCAGCCGATCTGGCGTGTTGCATCCAGCCTGAGTAACTACCTACTGGCTGTTAGTGCAACCTTATAATCATTATCATCTGTACCTCTTTTATTTTATTACATAAAACCTCAATACAGACTTCCGTGTTACAAATGGATTGATAATAAGTATCAGAAACCTTAACATTCAATGCCTGATGGTTTCATCAGCTTGAAAGTTCACACAAGCCCTTCACGCTTGTTTGGCCCGTATCCAGCCGGCTTAACTAACGATCACCGACTGGTATCTTTGACCTTGTTGACCTCTAGTAGCCTAAGAGTAGAGTGGAGCCATTTCTCAGGAGGGAACGCCCTAGAGACCCCACCCCTACCTGAATGATGAGCTCCCATGTCCATTCAAGAGGTCACCCGTCCAATGAACAACACTGCTATTAAGCAAAACTAGAACTGCAGACATAGAGGAGCCTGTTTAGCAATATTTTGTTTTGTCTATTTTAATGTAAAATTATGACGATGACGGATGAATATTTGGAATATCTCTTAAATTGATCGATTTAACTATATGCTGACTTTTTATAAAATTTTCAGAGATAGGGGTCTGCTTTGATAGCTTCATGGATAGGACTTCAGAGGGCCCCCACAAGGAGCTCCGGGGGGGGGACAGGAGGTTCAGAATTTTAATGGTATAATTTTTAGTTACTTATTCTAATGCCCTAAGCAGATTAAACAACTTTGTTAAAACATTTGTTTTCTAAAATAACATCTTTAAATTTTATTGATTGTTTGAATCGAGACATACTATATGAAGTTAATAATAATAATAATAATAATAATAATAATAATAATAATAATAATAATAATAATAAAAACTGGGCTTTACTTTTCATAATTTTCGTTGAGCTCAAAATAACGTTCATTAACATCTAAAAGTGCTTTTTTTTCCCCCTGAGACTTCAGGGAACACTACTACCATAATCCAAGCTGTACTTATAGGCGGTCTCATCCAGCAACTCCACAGATCCGACAGTACTTTAAATCAGGATCATATGTCACAGGTCTTATCGGAAATGAAAGAGCGGATTATCTCGCAAAAATTGAGTTTAGAAATAACTACTCTATAATTTCCAACATTTTAGTGCAAAAATACCGTGCGATCAGTTTTGTTTCCCCCAGATTGTTTTGCCTATGAGCGAGCGCACCGCTCGTAAGTCGGTTAGTCGGCCAGCCGGGTCTCCTGATTAGCGGGAGGGTAAACCAATAAAACAAATCAACCGTACAACAATACACAAACTAATTTAAGAAGGTCATTAATTAACAAATTATCATTTCCCACACATTTATGGCATCTCTTTAGGAAATTATTCATCACTCGCTGTAGTTCATTTTGAGAAATCCAGACAATTTCCCTGTCGAATGTTATTTTTGAGTTCTTGTGTGGTGTGCGGTTCGTTTTGTACACTGCATTTTTAATTTACCCCACAGATAAAAATTGCAACTATTAAATCGGGAGACCGAGGGAGCCACAAATCCCTACAATAGCTCTTGTCTTGTGGAAACACATTGTGAATTACTTTCATGAAATTATTCGCAGTGTAAGCATTGGCAGAGTCCTGTTGAAAAAATGCATGGTTACGATCCCTGTAGATTAATTCTCTGATAAAAAGACTTAGTACGGTATTCACATAAGTAACAGAAAACCAACTGCATGCTTAAAAATATTGGTCCTATGATTCTTTCACCACTGAGTTAACATGAATCTTACATAAAGACACGCTGTACCACGAGGCTTAATACACTTTATGTATACTGTCGAATTAAGAAACTAAAAATACAACACACACACACGCGCGCGCGCGCGGAAACAGCTGCGTTACTACTGTGACAGTTAGCAAAGCCAACAAGTAAGCAAGCAGGCTTGCTACCGCCTTCACGGCGCGGCAAACTAGTGAGGGTTTGCTGACAGGAATAACCCCGAGACGCGGGGGAAAGTGTCACTGATCGCATGGTATGTCTTCACTCGACAATTCAACTTATATACCTATATCTTCTTTCATATACTCTGAAACTATGGAAATTCCAACAGAGCATACAATCAGCAAATTATTGTTTCCAGAATGTCCCTGTGAAGTGGTGGTGGTAGTAGTAGTAGTAGTAGTAGTAGTAGTAGTAGTAGTAGTAGTAGTAGTAGTAGTAGTAGTAGTAGTAGTAGTAGTTGTTGTTGTTGTTGTTGTTGTTGTAGAAGCAGAAGAAGAAGAAGAAGAAGAAGAAGAAAAAGAAGAAGAAAACAGCAATCCATCTCCTCTTCAGATGGTCGCTCCATGCCAAAAACAAACGGAAATCCAGTGAGAACCTGTAACAGGAGTGATTATAACGTTCGTATTATCGGTTTTAACAACGAAGAACAACTTCACGCTTAGCATTGTAGAGGAAACTGTGTCCCTGTAGTGTTCGCCATTTAAATATTACCGCGCCACTAAAGGGCAGTAAGCCAAAAAGAGTTCAAAATCCAAGATGGCCGCACTCTCTTGAGAAAAGGGAAGCTCGCTTCCCGTTTTTGAAAGGAAAAAATGCAGAGAAAATTCATGAATTCATGCCGGGCTGGTGCCGTATAAGGAGACACTTCTCCAAATTATGACATTGTGATTAAATGACACAGGCATTTCCAATGTGGACAAACGAGCGTGGAAGATGGGCCAAGTAATGGCCGTTTATCTCTCAACGAAGAACAGAGAAACGCGGCGCAAGTGGGGGCCCTAGTGCTTGAAGACCGTCGCATTCTATTGAGGCAATAGTAGGGGAGGAAGGAACAGTAAATGACACAATGTACCTGAACATGATACGCACACCCGCCTTACCCCGATATTCATACACTCTATAGAAAAGGGGAAATTTTAGTTCCAACAGGATTATGCGCCACAACATTATCACCGAGATGTACGTGCGTACCCTGATGACAATCTTCCAAGGTACTCGATAGGATGAAGAGGTTGAACTGAGTTTCTATCGCGTTCTCCGGATCTAACTCTGTTGGACTTCTACCTATGGGGAACTCTTAAGGACGTTAGAAAATCAGCTACACTGGCAGCACTTGGGGAAGAAATTGAAACGGCATGTGCTACAATCGCTGAGGACACTTTCGCAAACGTTGCTCAATCAGTAGTTCAACGTACTCGGGGATATATCGACGCCGATGGCGGGCATTTTTAGCAACTGTTATAACAGTAAAGGTGTAAGATGATTATTGCTCATCATTTTCTGTTTGTGTGAATTCAGTTTTGTTATGTTAACATAGTTTTTTTTCTTTGCTTGAATTTCGGCACCCTCTGTATATATATAACTCCGCGGGAAACTGTCCAAGGGAGTTTGCTGCAAAACTACGCGCCAACATATTCTTCGCATTAGACAATGATGCATGCAGCTGCTTTGGGTTATAAATTTTTACTCCATCCTCCATATTCACTCTACCTGGTACCCAGTGATTTCTTCCTCTTTACTTGCACGAAGATCCCACTGCATGGCAAAAGTTTCCAGGACGATAACATTGTGATAGGTAGAGCAGTTTCTCAGTAGCCAAAGTGAGGATATGCACAAATTCAGTGAGAGAAATGTGTCAGTTTGTGTGGTGCCAGTGTGGAGAGGGACTAAATCCAGGACCTCGGCTCTTGACCGTACGCATCTTCTTTCATGATGATAATATGAAATTTATGACCGATTCTCGTACAAAGAATTACAAACTCAAAGCAATAAGAACTAGAGAAGCAAGAATTAATAAAACACCAAAAGTCTCGCAAATAGCGCAATATTTCGAAGTGTACTTCTTCAACGGCACAATCTTCTTTCGCTGTATTCACTCTCCTCCATTAGTAGAGTTTGCACTCTCTGAGCTCTAAAACCCAATTCCCGGTTCAGTCTTCTGTTACTCTAGACACATGCACTGAGGAATTTACGAATGCATAACCAATCCTATATAAGGGCCGCCCCGATGACATTACAAACACAGAAGAAGCAAAAACTCACAGATAGATGAAATGGAAGGTGAATCCATAAAACAAGAACACTACCTCGGAATTTACCCTTTCTTAAAGTGGACCGTGGAAGATCTCAGTCAAGTTGGTTGGTTGTAGGTTTTGAATCTAGGGCTTCGTGTTAATGCCTAAGCCAAATTGCTCATAATGAGCTATTTGTGCTACTGTTTTGGGGATATATTCATTTCTGCTTCTCTGGTGTTCATTATTTTAGTTATATATAAATACTGTAAAATAATTGTAAAGTGTTTAAATTCAACATTGTGGGACAAAACATTTGGAAAAAAATATAAAAAATTAATAGTAAAATTATTGGTAGAATCAGTTTTGAGTTATGGGAATGAAATATGAGTGCTGAAAGTGTATTCTAGAAAAAGAATATTAGCAGTTGAAATGGATTATCTCATATGGAGTGCTAGAATTTTTAGAATGGGTCATATTAAAAATCTTGAACACAATGGATGCGAGAGAAACAGTACTCCGAAGAATTGAAAACAAGAGACTTAAATGGTTTGGCCATCTGAAGAGAATGATAAAGTACAGTTGGCCTAGGCAATGCATGATTGACAACCACTCTTCCAGGAAGAGGAAGACCAAGAAGAACTTGGAAAAACGAGATTGTGGAGACAATGACAAAAAGAGGCTAAGTACCCGAAAACATTCAGGATAGAAGGATGATGATTAGCACAGGAACAGCAATAGCTAAAGAAACTTGGTGTAGATAGATACATAAATGTACATACCGGGTGTAGCAATAAGGCACGGCCAACTTTCAGGGAACATTCCTCAGACGTAGAAGAAGAAAATATGTTATATGGGTATGGTTCCGGAAAGCCCTATATCATGTTAGAACTCATTTTCTACAACTCTTCATAGTACAGTAACCATGGGAAACATACAGAAGTACCAGCATACCACATAAAACTCTTTCTTACATGAAATGTTCAAAATGCTCTCCACGTGCATCAACCTGCCGTCGCACTGAATCCCGGATGTATCCCTGGAGAATTGCGCATTGTTTTGCAGACTTCCACAATACGAGCACGATGACTCTCTGCATCTTGTACCGGGGTTCGATACACAAGAGCTAAAGATCCGTAGAACGTGGAGACCAGCGAATTGCTCCACTTCCATCTATCAGTCTGTCACGGAATCAGCGATTAAAGCGCATTTTAAACATTTCGTGTAAGAAAGAGCTTCATGGTACGTCTGTTGCTGTGTGTTCCCCATGATTAATGTGCTATGAAGAGTTGTAGAAAACGAGTACTAACATGAAAATAAAGTTTCCGGACCCATGTTCATTTAACATATTTTCTTCTTCTACGTGTGAGGAATGTATCCTGAAAGTTTGGCCGTGCCTTTTTGTTACACTGGCATATATAATAATATCTTCTTCTTCTTCTTCTTCCTCCTTCTCCTTCTCCTCCTTCTCCCTTAGGTTTCACCTCTAACAACGTCCGGTGGTGAGAACTGGAGTAGTTAATATTACGAGATACTTCATTATTTATTTAGTTTATACTCGTGTAAGTTCTGTTGCAATTATAGCGACATACTGATACAAAACTACACATGGAAAATGAACATTTTTACTTTGTGCCTGATAATTTAAAGAAACCACGTATTTCATTTGTAAAAGTCCCTGACGATGCCGTTCGAAGTAAATGTCAGAATGTGAACATTCGTCGTAAGCAGTGAAAGAAAGACGAAACGAGCAGAAGACAAGGTGCCTATGCTAAAAACATGTTCTTCATGGCACATCTGAAAGTCTGACTAAAAAAATATTGTTGCTGATGCTATCTCTTCCGGGGTTTGCAAGCAAGTCAAGCTGCAGGTGTACAAGTGTATATTTTTCCTTAAAACCAATTAAATTTCCCTTGTAACCCTGGAGAAATCAGCTGTAGGAGTTGTTAGGCAGCGCTCACTCAAGTAGAACATTCACAAGAGGTGAGGATAATCGCATTGCCGCGGGCTCACACAGAGTGAAATCATCACTCACCGGTATACGAAGCCGTAACCCTTTACCGATTCGAAGCGTCAGGGGTGCTGTCTGTTTCTCTTTAGTGGCACAAGCTGTGTCAGTTTCTGAATGGTAATTAAGCGATTTTACAGCATTCCTGCTTGAGCAGCATTTCATGCTGTTTAGATCAAGTCATTTCAATTCAAATGAGTGAAAAGAGAGATCTAAAGTCAAGTAAATGAGTCGTTTCCAGCTAAATGAAGTTCAGTTAGACTCGACTCAAATCTTGATAGCTGCTTGGTCAGGGTAATCAGCATGTAACTTTTACTTTTACTGACAAAGCTTAAGCTGTTAAAAACACAACTGCAGTGAAGTAAAGACAAATTATCACACCTGTTTTTAAGGGGAGGTGGTACCCCATGTCTTCGAAATGTTAATTTTGTCATGTTTAGGTACATAATACAAAGAACCATTAGTGCTAGGTTTGTGAAATTCGATAATAAATATGTTTTGTGTCTACTGACTGCATTTGGCATATGAAAATATATTTTATAGATATTTTCTAAATTACGTATATTACACACTTTCCGGTGATATAATTTAATAACTACCATAAATTTTGAGATAAAAATGCAAAAAAGTAAATAGATTAAATATATCTTGTACGGTAACCTGTAAAAGTTTATGTTCCTGCTATAAATACTCTCTGCGTTATACATACCGATATTGTTTAAAAACAAGTTCGCGAAAATTTGAAATAAAGAAAAACACACAATACTGTCACTTGCATCACAGCAATTGCATTATACAAATTTGTTCAAAGCACTTGACAGTAAATTTAAAATAATTAAATGGTTACTTGTTACTCTTTCTGCATCACTTATTTCGAAACTATCATTATATACACTTGAACAAGAAAATTTACTTCTAGAAGAGTTTTCATCAGTTAATTCAACATGTAGCTCACCTAACCTAAGCCTGTTACTAACGGATGTTTACATTCTCCACACTAATATTACTTATATGTATACTACATTATTTACAGAATTTGTTTTATCTCTTCCAGGACCTCCTTTACACTTTTTGAATAAACATTGCTCTCATGGCATTTTGCAAGATTTTGCAGCTGGTTTCAACAAAACTAATAGGAAACAGCAACAGGAAGTTGGAAACAGTTGACAATCTGTGAGGATCCATTAGTGAGGGCAATGCACAAATATCCCTACCAGAGGAAAAAATTACCTAAGCTCAGGAATTTCAAAATACAAATGTCGGTACTGGTGGTTTAGTGGTAACCATGCTTGCTTTCTAAACTCAAGATCGCAGGTTCAAACCCGGCCAGGATCGATGGATTTTTTCGGGCGTAAAAATTCTAAGCATGGCTTCCTTCGGAAAGGAAGTAAAGTCGTGGGTCCCTTGCCGTACATTTACGGCACGATAAAGAACCTCAAGCCTGAAAGAAGAGGCCTCTGAGCAAAATTTGTCGGCCGTTTCACGGGCTAATTTGAATGGGACGCTGATGACCTGAAATGTTAAAGAGCGTCCATAAATAAACAAACAAAAAATTACAAATTAAATATTTTTGAAGTAAAGAACTACAGCAAAAAAGGGACTTGGCACCATTTGGCACATGGCATGGCACTAAAACATTCTTTAGGACCATTTTGACATAAATACTACCTGATATATTACGAAATTAACTATTAACACGAACTATTTTTGATCATATTCATGTACCGTCTCTCCTTTAAACTCTATGACAAAAGATGGGCAAAAAGTTTACAAACAATAAAAAAAATTAGCATTAAAAATGTTCACCATGTTTTTCTTTTTTTTTTTTTTTTTTCGTTGCCTTATATTGTACATCCTTGTGCAATTACAGTAATGTGAACAAGGAATAAAATGTCTTTATTTCATAACTCAAGCTTTGATATTCCGTATTTTTCCCCCAAATCGATTCTGCTATTAGAACTCATTATTGCCTACATTGTTGCAATGCTGAATTTTGTTAACTATATTAACAACATTGTTAGTTAAGTAGTATGAGCACATTTCTTCATTGTTTGGCTTTGGACTTCGCATCTTCTTGTTAATTATGGTGTTCCAGTGTTGGTAACGATAACGAAACGAATGTAGAATATTAGAAAGACTTGGGTAGGATATACTCCAAGGTTACTGGTTAAGGTGTGTGAAATACATGCATTTTATTTGTGCTAAATTAGATAAAGGTATTGGTAAGTAGTGAAATAGTAACAAAAATTCAAAGTATTCTTATATAATTGTTTCATTAGTGTATAAAATAGCTTATCCTTTAAATAGGACACAGGCATTCATAAGATAAAATCGGATGTGAGCTGTTCACGGCAACCTATATAATTGGAGGGAGAGGTTTTGTTTTTAATATTTAATAGTTCTTCTATCGGTTCTAGTGGTAACCATATTTGCCTCGCAAACCCAAGATCGCAGGTTCAATCCCAGCCAGGATCGATAAATTCTTTCGGACGTAAAAATCCTAAGTATGGCTTCCTTAGAAGGGGAATTAAAGCCGTGGGCCGTAAATGTCCTATATTTACGGCACGATAAAGAATCTCAAGCCTGAAAGAAAAGCTCTCTGAGCAAAATTTATCGACCGTTTTACATCCTGAATTGAATGGGACGCTGATGACCTGAGATGTAAAGAGCGTCCGTAAATAAACCAAACCGACAATAGTTGTACTATTTAATCTCTTAGGAAATAATATTAGGGACTTTAGGCCGTGGCCTCCGTATCGTGACTACACATTAATGAACTCCATATGTGAAAAGAGAGGTTTCTGTACAAAATTATTGTTTCACGTTCAAGTAATACCTTAGTTAATACCAGGATGGAGCGACGGTTACGAAGTCAAATCAGATGCACAGTAATCAGCAATTATAAAGAGTAAAATGAAAAATCGTATTTCTGTTTTATCTGTTTTCCGGCATCTACATTTATTCTTGTAGGGGGGCTCAATGCCTTCAATATAACAGTTAGTAAACTGAATTATTGAACGAACTATTTTCAGTTTATCGATTAACATCAGAAATTCAAAAGTAGTATTCCAGTATCTTGCAACTAATTTGATACCTGGAAACTCATTCACTATTTTCCTTGTTCCATATTATCAGATGTAACTCTTGTACTCTATTTGGTAGTTTTATCCATACCAAGCATAACTTTTCAGTCACTGTCAACTGGTACACGGCAGTTTCAGACCATTAATAAAGAAAACCAAAGTCTTGGTTGAGAATGTTGTTGCATTAATCTGCGCACACTGCTTTGAAAACAATGGATTTCATGTAAGGATCGGGGAATGATATTGGTGAACCCCCGCACATAGTTCATGTGCGATTACCTATGACTTTTTCCTGTTTCCAACTTTCAAGTAAGAACTGAAGGGCCCATCAGTGTTGGGAGTAAGAAAGAGGTTTTTGCTTGCCTCCTGCGAAGAGAAGACCGGTTCATCTCTAAAGAAACGCATCGTGGTTGCTTCCATGTTATGATATTGAAGAATTTCCAATTACAGGTTACTAATTTCTGAAGAGTTCAGATGAACCAGAAGCCAAACTGCAATGTCATTCACATTGCTAGAGAAAGCCAAATCGATAAAATGGGCTCAACCGTTTATATTTTCAGTTTTCAAGGATACAGAAATGGTTATGTTGATTGCACGCCTATTAGTACTGCCATTACTAGGGAACAATATACTAACCTTCTGGACCAATTAAAGAAAGAAAAAACGCGAACAAAGATCAGCTTCATTGAAGAAGAAAGACATCTTTAATCAAGAACATGTGTTTCCCATCGTGTCGTTGTAATAACAAAAAATATTGAAATACTGTTCGGCTTCATTGGGCTTATCTCTTCCAAAAGCTGAAATTATTCCTAACCGTAAGAGTTTTAGCAGGCTTAAAGAAATCTGATTTTCGTTTTGGAGCATCGTTTGACAAAATGTATAAATATTCAGAGAGACTATTAAAACTGTTAAAAAATAATAGTATCGTACAATTAAAATTTTTCCACATTTAATTCTGGGAACTTTTTAAATTACCCTAATTTTTTGAGGGAAAAAAGTCTGAAAAACAAAGTTACACATGAATCTCAGAAATGTTGGATGATGCATTTTTGTGAGGCTTAAAGTATACAAATTGATGCAATTTCATTAGTTCTTAATGAATGCTAGAAAATGTTAATTTTCCTATGTTTTCACATAAAACGCAATTTCTGATTGTTGTTACGGACAAGGGGAAAACTGTGCAATAAGGAAGATGTTACCGTTAATTTTCGATACCGTATTCTTATTATGCTTGAAGGGCGAGTAGCTGACCACATCTTTTGCTCCGATACACAGAAAATCCGAACCTTTTTGTTCGAAATCACAAAGCAGAGAGTTGTGTAGAGGTGAAGGCAATGACTGTAACCAAATGTGACGTAAGAGCAAGTAAAGCGTGAGTCACGCTCAGATGAAAAACGGGAACAAAGTTCTTCTTTACTGGCCGCTTCCGTACCGGCAACAATGAAGTGAAATTTTTACATGCAACCGGCGACAGCCACTGCAGAAACATCACGTGATGGTAGGGAACCTTGGCTGCTATTAGCCACAGGGCCGCATTCGAGAGCATGGAGCCTTGCGTTTTTTTCTTTTGCTTTACTTGGGGAGTGGGAGACGCTGGAAGGGATATTTTAGCGGATACCCTATCCAGGGAAACCTGTTAACTTCTTTCGATTGACTTCGTCAATATCTGCAACCGCTCAGGTTAGTAGCGTCCAAACTAACCGAACATTGTTGCCAGTGTGAACCGCAAATTGCTACCGCGTGGTCTGTAGTGATTCATAAATTGTTCATATTTTACAAAACATTCAACATTTTTGGTGTTAGATATTTTTATTTGATCGGTGTCTGCAATCATTGCACGATCTCGCAGATTTTTTTTTTTTTTTTTTTTTTTTTTTTCCACGCTTTATTCCTCCGTCAAAATTTGATATCCATACGTGCATTCTTTCAATAATTTAAAATTTTGCTGATAGAGATATTTCCTAACCAGCATTGCATTAAACTAATTAATATATACATTTATTTCCGATGATGCCAGTGGCGAAGAGTGGCCTTTTGTATAAGATAAATTGAGACTTGGGAGTCAAAATTAACGGAAATCTAATTTATGCTAAATATACCATGATATTTGTTTTGTAATGTTATCATCAGAACTAGAAAGTTAATCAAAATGCCTGTTCTATCTGGTGAATATATTTCAGAGTCAGAAATTAACAGTCGGGATCGGTAGCGCCAGTTTTTTTTTATTTTATTTATTTTTTTTTTTTTAAGAAGCACATAAACAATATCAACATGTCGAAGTGAAAGGAGCTATAAATATTAAATGGCATGTTCACCTTACAAAAATGTTTATTGAGAATATTTTATACATTTATTTCTTTTCAAGCAGTAATTTATTTCTTTTCAACCCTTTCAATTAAGTCCTTTAAGTAGCAGAATCTTCATTAGTGAAAGGAACGCACGGCTACCTCGGGCATACGAATACCAGCAAACGGAGAGGACGAGGGAAGTAGTGTAGTTTTGAATAGTCCTGGAGAGTAATCTTGTATGCGAGACAATTCTAGGAAATTTATGGTGGGGATAACTTCTCAGCTGCATAAATGTAACAAACAATTGCAAGCGAAAAAGGTGAGAGCGGTACAGCTACAATAAACAGTCCCCACAATGTTTTCGGTACGGAAGTAAAGAGTGATACTAACCTGATTCCCCTATAAGTGCAGAAACAGAAAATAAACTCGATCAGAAACCACTGCCCATCTTTTACTCATACGCCAGGACTATTCAAAATCACTTTGCTTTGCCCTAATCAACATTTCCATGAATGTCCTGAAAAGTGAATGTTCTTTGCAACTTGTATACGTCCTTATATCTTGTTTTAAATATGTCCCAATCACTTCAGTAGAATAGATATGTCGTTCCAGCGCAGACGACATTATATAGAAATGGGAAATATATATAAATGAAGAGTTGCTAATCCTCTATACGATTTCTGGGTCCCCCGTAAACTAAAATACAATTAAGAGTAGAAGAAAGGGTTTCAGGCATAGGAAACGACATTTACTGTTAAAAATAAACTAATTACATCATTCCATATAACCACAATACAACTAAAATTGGCGAGACACTATATTTTAAAATAATATCGCCTACACCCCGGTTCTTATGTTGGCTTTCTAGAAGAGGACAGTGATAATCAAATGAACGGAGACGAGGCTAGCCTTCACAGTATCGAAAGCGGAATGAAAACTCCCCGTTTACTTCTCCCTGACAGTAATGTTGAAATGTCACTACTAAGCTTGCGCAAAGCAGGCTGAGCAGTCAATCGCATTATTGGTGATATGATATCTATGTCACAGACAGCGCACTAGTTCAAACAAGGAAATAGTTCAATTCAGCAATAAAAGTTAACACACACAGGTCAACATACTAATTGTAGGTAAGTTTAACATTACAGCCTCATTACGCGTTTGGCCTCTGGATGTTGCTGTTTTAATTACCTAGTTCTTTCCTTCCTGTTCACAAGCAACAAGCATACTTTCTGTTTAAAATGAACTCATGAATTCATAAACGAGTAAATAAATAATTAAATAATGTTTTGGAAAAGAGATACACATATAGATCCCGCGGGTAAATGCATTTAAAGCGATACTACTCAGTCAATAGGTTTCCTCCAGTAATTATCTTACTGAAACAAATCATACGCACGTTTCATTATCTTAGTATCTTCACAACTTAGTATAAATTTAAGTCAGACCGTTAAACTTAAACATTATTTATAACGGAAATGATTGTGACTTGCTTTCTTCTGTAAAGTTTCTCGGCATTCACCTCGAGGCCCGATCTGGGTTGGAGTGTTCACGTAAACTACCCTATAAATAAAATAAATTGAA
The DNA here is from genome assembly GCA_030762175.1 of Metallyticus violacea. Lineage (NCBI taxonomy): Eukaryota > Metazoa > Arthropoda > Insecta > Mantodea > Metallyticidae > Metallyticus > Metallyticus violacea. The sequence continues at coordinate 26,300,732 of CM060831.1, read as the reverse complement.
GAATATTCGTGTTGTGTATTTTTAAACAATCCCAGTCAATAGAATATTATGTATATTATGCACATATCTACAGCCATTTAAGTTATGGAATCCTTCTGTGGGATAACCACGCTTCAGGCTATTCATATCACAAAAATGCGTAAGAGTTATTTGCAGTGTTGCATTAGGAACTCACTGTAGACCGCTTTTCGTAGATCTAGGAATACTCACTTTGCCTTAGTGTCCGACTCGCACCAGATTGAATAATAAGCCGAAATATAGTGCAAAGTGTATATATCTCTCTTATAAATTTATACATTTCTTAACAAGCACGATTAGAAATTTATCTTTGTCTACATTCAAAAGATCAGTCACATCAACTCTGTTGCAAGATGCTCACTATAATGTTAATTTTGAAACTAAAACCCACGATTATTTTTAAAACCTGAAAGGATTATAAAACAAACTATATATATATAAGAAAAAGAAAATAAAGCAACACTATCAACAATGTAACAAATTAACAGTAATTATGATAGCAGAAAAAGACATCGTGGTCATTTGTCTTCTTGCCATAGAAGGACTCCATGAGTCCGAAATATAGCGATTTCAAGTGTGACTTTTTCTTTGTGTTTTATCTTTTTCTGCTATCATAATTACTGTTAATTTATATATATATATATATATAGATATATATATATAAAAGAAAAAGAAAAATAAAGTAAAGCTATTAACAATGTAACAAATTAACAGTAATAATAAAAGTAGAAAAGAATAGGATAACATACTTAGATAAAGTTACACTTTAAAATTGCTATATTTCGAACTCGTTGAGTTCTTCAATGGAAAGAAGCTTGACCTAGCTAGACCTGCTTCTTGCCACTGAAGAACTCAACGAGTTCGAAATATAGCAATTTCAAGTGTGACTTTATCTGAGTATATATATATTAAATGTTTTATTCTAAGCTATCCTTTGAATTTCTTTAAGAAGTTCTTAATGTTTTAAGGGATTGGTTTTCGAATTTTTAATGTAAGATTTCAATATTGTATCTTAATATCTTTCCCTCCCCCCTTTTTTTACATTTTAGTCTGGTCATGTAATTTGATTTATCAGTCTATATGAATGTATGGTAATGATGCGTACAAATATTCAATATTTAATATCTATTTGTTGACTGTATATCACATTGCCTTTTTCAAGGGGATTTTAGCAATGCAAAATTCATACATTTTCTTTAAAACATGTTCATAAATCAGATTTTAATATTTTATCATATTTACATTTCTCACTAACGATGGGAGCAAAGTAAACCACATTTATGACTATTTGTAGGTAAAGTGTGAACAATCTTTCACGCAACCGATTTCGGCGCGGCAAGCGACCGGCCGGTGAGATTCGCTTGATACACTTTTACTAAATACACTGTATTACGTGGCCTAGGAAACACGTACTACTTGCGCAAGATTTCTACTCACACTGAAGCTTCGCGAGGGGGGCAAATATAGTGAGATAGCGCTGCCGGCCGGTCCCGCGGTTGCTTTAAGCATTGCTCACCACGTAGAACGAACAATAACAAATTGAATTAACTAGATTTATCATTACATCTCATGATATATATATATATAAATTAAGTGAAATATATTTACCAATATTTTTATAGATATTTGATTTTAATAAAATATGTTATTCGATATTACAATCTAAATTATTAAGGTTAATTGAATGTAGCATGAATATTTCACATATCATTAGGTTGATTCGTTTCTGAGAAAAGATCCATTACAAGTGTAAAACTTAAGTTTGCAGAAAAGGCGAGAAACAAAAATTCTGCATTTTGTAATATAATTTTGATTTCTTAAACTATTAGTGATCTTGTACACATTGTTGAACTGACATTCAACAAAAAAATTAATTAAAAGATGACTCCTGATACCAAAATAAAAACAAACCAAGAAAAGATTCAACAACAACCTCTCGACTAAATACCAAGCAGCCCATCTTCATAAGATAAAACTCTCCCAAACTAAATACTTTGTAATATACAATCAATACAATCAACCATACACAATTATGCACAAGTCCGATCTATTGGAATGCGAACACTGAAAAACAACAACAACAACAATAATAATAATAATAATAATAATAATAATAATAATAATAATAATAGCAGCAGCAACATATATAGATTGAACTGTGCTGGGATGCCAGAAGACAAATGAAGCAAATCTTCAGTGTTAGCTATTAGAAACCAATTTTCCAGTCAATTTTTGAAATCTGCCTGTCAAATCCCTGCTTCATTCAATTTTTGGAATGTTTTTACATACCAAGTCCAGGAATAGTTAGTTGTTAATCCTAAATTACTCTTTGTTATATTCCTATCACTGAAGAAGGTTATGTCCACTGTTTTTACTATTGGCTTGGATGCAAAACTCGTCTTTGGGCATCTGCCCCAAACCAAGGAATTCGGGGACTCGTTCAGATCTTAGATTTTTCTATGAAAGTACTTTTTCAGTAGTATTGTGTTGCAGCGATCTCTATAAAATGTTCAAACCAGGCAAATATCTAGGTTAGGCAACATACATCAAAACACACCCCTAAAAAGACACAAGATGTCAAAAGAGCCCAAAATTGTCACCTTGTTTCGTTATTGTAAATTGAATTCTCAAGTTTTTCATCCAAACTAGTTTTAAGTTAGACGGTGGCTTGCAGTTGGGCAAACATTTACATGATCTTCTCTCACTATCCAGTAATACTAAGAAATATTTCCAAGACACACACAGACTTTGGAACATCCTGTTTAATTAAAATATTGGAACAATCTTTATGTGACCAGCGAAGTGCGTTTTAAGCGAAAACTTTGAACTCATCCAGGTTTGAGGTTATATTCAAACAAAAGAGTGTACTGAACTTTACAATTCTGGTTATATTCGGATTTTACTGGAACGACTAACGTACAATAAACAAACACACTTATCACAATCGATTCTTTGTTTTTTCTGTATCTAACAGTCGATTTGGTTAGGCAAGAGTCTGTGTACCTGCTCTCCCGAAGTCACGAGTTGGTTTACTACGTCATGACCGAAGTTAACTGAATGGCAAAAGGGGTAGGAGAGAGAGGTTCAGTCCTGTTAGTGCTGTGATAGTGGTGATTGTAAAATATGTACCTATCCCGTTAAATTAGGAAATGATATAATTAAAGAAATCTGCCCTCAAATACGTGCATTTAATAATTCTGTATTTTATTACAAACAAATTCAATATTTTCGAATTTCAGTATTCTTAAAATCACTGTTAAAAGTATGTTTTCCTCTAAAAAAGAGGCAGGGAACCAAAGACACTAAAGTCATCCAAAACCCATTCTTTAGATTGAGGAAACGTCCCACATAAAAACCTGGACATGATAGAGTGAAGTAAGCAAGTGTTTTCATTAGGTCTTGTAGCCTACTGACCAATACTTTTACAAGAGTTGACATTTAGAGCCGAATTAGTATAATTACCAGGGCTCGAAGCTGGTATATTATCTTCTTATATCTGGCATATTGCAGACAATGCACAATGGTCGCGAGCATCATCAATACCTTGTAGTTGATCGTGAACTATGCCTAATGTTTTGCAACCACAAATCTTAACCCTCTGATATCAAGCACCACAACTTGCGTCAGATTTATGCCTATATTTTGTTTCCGAAGGAATTGTTGCATTTCTAGTAATAAGTCGTTTTTGTTGCATTTTTAGTCTGTACACACTTCTCAAAAGGACATCTCTTAAAGTTGAAGGCAAAGTCAAGACGATTACTAGCCTATTTCATACTGTAACTTTTGCTCTTCACAGAATGGATACGTGCAAGAAAATTTCCCTCATATCAAACGTTAGGAAGTTTGTGTAATTACCCTCAAGAATACGGGATTTACAAGATAATTGCACTGTACGGTCTCATCGATACCTTATTCACCAATCAGAATAGAACTTTATCGATAGTTTTAAAGCATAGTGCTCAAAAACTAATAACTGATAGGTCTTTCTCCTACATTCATTTTTTTATTCCTATAATCTCTGCTTCAATTCGACTAAGGGTCTTGGAAGCCTATTTTCATTGCATTTTCCTGTCCAACTATTGGCGCCAACATGGTGGAGAAATTAAGAGGAAGTGTTAGACCCCAAGAAAACATCCAAAATCAAACCCTCACAACATGGAAATGTTATAAATTACAGTTGTAAAATAAATCATTACAACGAAAATATTAAAATGACATTATTTAAAGGAAATAAATAAAATAAATGAAAATAATTTAACATTAAATTTACTGTTAAAATAAATAAATTTACTATGTACTATATCATAACTTTTTTTTTTTATTCAATTACAAATATCTTCGTAGTCCTTTTTGAAACTACAAATAATAAAAATGTATTCTATCACCTCTGCTTCGATTCGATAATTTCACTGCCTCCCAAAAGAAATTCTCATCATAAAACGAAATATGATATAATTGATACAAAGACAGTAGTAAATACTAATTGTTATAATAGTGTTCAATTGTATTTTATTTGAGTTAATTCTTCACGCAGTTCTGCTGGGAATACCAAAACAGCTACGCCAAATCACTGCAATGATTATACTAAAAGTAACAAAAAATGGCATCGTTCTCGCATTGCAATTTTCCTACCGAATCCTCTAGGTAATTTAACCTTCGGTCTCGAAATAATTATCATGACAACAAACATTCGTTAACCTCACCTAAAATACCTAAAACTATCGGTACTCGCGGTATTACTGAAAAGTGCACCTGAAATTATCTTTCCTCCATTTAGATTCTTCAAATTGTATATATGCTTAAATCAATGCAATCGTTTTGCTATTATGAAAATAATGATTAACGGTTTTGAAAGAGTAATTCCATTTGTGTTACAATATATCAAGACTTGTCATATAATCCTGACTTAAATAACAGGTTTTATTTGTTGAAAAAGTAAATGATGTCAAACAACTATGGAACATTGTGTCGAGAATATTGCTGGGAATATTAGAGCAAACATTTAAAAATGACTATCGTTTCATTTAAAAATATAACATTGTGCTAGAAAAAATTTTTTTTTGCCAATATTAATTTTCTGTGGGCTAGTTTTGTGAGCCCTTGCGTGACGTTAAATGTATAAAATAAAAAAACTGCATATTTGAATAGTTCTGTACTGATACCATCAGGTCCTTTAGATGTTCTTTTTTTCATTCTCTCCGTTTCATTTCCTCTTTTGTGATATCGTCTGGTGAATTATCAGTTTGTTCATTCCCCTTTATTTCTTCTGTCGTATACCACAGTTAATTCTTCCACTCTTATTCTAGAGTATTATTGATATTAGCTTTATTCTTCTCATTTTTCTGTAACATTTTAATAACATTTTGGAGTATTTTCGAATATAATTTTCAGGTGGCATCTGTTGATACGAAGAGGCGATTTCTAACCAAAATAATAATTCTCCTCAAGAACATCAGTTTAGGAATCTACGAATGATAATTATATTTTTCTGCATGCCGAATAAAACCCGTTCATTTTCATTTCCCTGGATATTTAAATTTATAATGAAATTAACCGGAAATCATGTCTATTATCCGTGTATCACTTTTAAATCTCAAGTAGACATTTAAGTTTCCCCTCATTTTGCGACCTATTTTCACAAACTTGCGCTCATTTTATTTTCAATTTTTGTTGATTGTTCGGCTATCAATAACTTCAAACCTTTAATCATTGTACAAAAAGCATTTGAAAAGTTTCCTAATTTGCAGATGACAGTTGTGTGTGAAATACTGATGGCATGCTGCCATTAAAATGTCTTCTAACAACGTTTAAAAATATGTTGTCTGAAGAATTAAAACTACTTTGATGAAAATGTGTCTTCATAAGCTACAGTAAAGCAATGGGTTGATGGATATTCAAGTGCTGATAGAATTATGAGGATGATCAAATTACAGAATTGTTCTAAATACAATAACTTTGTGTATTTAATAGAAAGAAATCATTTATGATAGAAAAAAAAGCATTATGCATGATAGACAGGAAAAGTCTTCAAGTTTACAGATTGCTTGTGCATGCACATAAGTATGTTGTTACGCTCGGTGTGCTGATGTATGCCAAGAACTTCACAACCAATATCAAAATGAACTGCTTTCTGCATCAGAGTTGTTCCTTAAAATTTCTAACAAAGTCACGGGCACACTCTGTATACAACATTCTGCTTGATATCTTTTCTCGGTAAGTAATTAAAAACGAATGAATATTTAATGCATTAATTAATACTATGAATGCAAATTTAATTAGAATGATAATTACTAATAAAGGGATGGAAGTAAGGGAGATATTTATATATAAAGGGAAGGGTGGCGTAAATAACCCGACTAATTATAGAGGGATAAGTCTTCTTTCCATTTTAGGAAAGATTTTACGGGAATTTTAGCAATTAGATTATAAAAGTGGGTAGAGAAAGAGAAGAAATTATCAGAGTTTCAAACAAGTTTCAGAGCAGGGAGAACAACATCGAGTTATGTGTTCATAATAAAGATAATTATTTGAGCAATAAAAGGATATTTATAGACTTCAAGAAGGCGTTTGATACCATAAATACAGAAGCATTTTGGTTAACATTAAAAAAGAAAAGGGGTAAGCAATTCTATTATATAACTATTACAAAAGATATACCTGTTTTGTGTCATATTTTCAGGTAATAAAGTAACGGATTAAATGCCGAGTAAATCAGGAGTAAGACAAGGCTGTAGATACTGTTCAATATTTTTACTCATGACATCTTGTACGAGATTCAAAGAGAAAAGACACATTAACCAGTAATAAATAATAAAGAAGCACCAGGGTTGCTTTTTGCAAATGATTTGTAATTGGATCTATATCATGAGAAGGGCTATCGAAGTAATTGATGTTGATTTGGTTTATTTACGAACACTCTTTAACATCTCAGGTCATCAGCGTCCCATTCAATTCAGGACGTGAAACGGCCGATAAATTTTACTCAGAGGCCTCTTCTTTCGCCCGAAAAAATCAATCGGCCTTGGCCGAGATTGAACCCGCGATCTTGGGTTTAGGAGACAAGTATTTACCACTACACCACCAGGACCGACTATCGAAGTAGTGAATAGTTTCTATAACGAGTGGAGATTGAAAATAAATGAAATAATAAAGATTATGGTTTTTAAAAGAGGTTACAAATTGTTAAATGGGAGAAAAACAGAGGTGGTAAGTACTTTAACTGTCTAGGGACAAAATGAAGTTGGAATGAACAGAAAAAAATGACAAGAGCAAAAAGTGTTATAAGAGCACGTTTAAGAAAACTTCCAGATATAAGAGTGAATTGGCTGTAAAAGTTTCACACAAGTACAGCAGAAGCGAAACTTTTATATGGAGCGGAAATATGTACAGGATGCATGGAAAGATGTTGATAAAATAAACAGAAGTTTAGTAAACAGATCTTACGTTTACCGATAGCATTGCCAAAGGTGTAGTGCAGCTAGAATTAGGTAGGCATTCCACCAAGATAAAAATTACTACAAAATATATTAAATATATATACAGAATTACCACACTGGAAGAGAGTGGTATTATTAGGAATGTTTCCGTATCCAAACCACCTTCTTGGTCTAGTGGTTAGCGTTGCTGAATGCTGCCTAGGAGGTCCGGGTACCTACTTACGAGTTTTTTTAAGATAGGGAGGTCTGGAACGGGGTGCACCTAGCCTCGTGAGGACAACCGGGACGGAGAGGTAGCGAGCTCGATCTAGTAAGATCGCGATTAGCTAGCAGTGGGAATGCGATGTGCTGATCACATGGCCCCCTGCAATACTGCACTCTACCAGTGAAATCATGTGATGGAGTTAGAAGACGCAGTGATCGTCGCGGTAAAGCTCAGGCCCACATGGGCTGTACAAAGGCTTCACTGTTTCAGTATCCAAGAGAAATGTAAGTGGCAAGAATCAAAGTGTCTCAAAGTGGAGGAAGATTTGCAACAGAATGGTATGAGAATATCAAAACAGAGGATTCTGGGAAGAAATAAATCTAAGATTGGAAGATATGAAAGATTAGAAATAATGTATGGTAATATGAGAGAAAAAGGTTCATTGAAACTTTATAGGGAAAAATGAATAGTACGGAATAGAGAAAAATGTGTGATAAAATAGGTCGGGAAGGGTTTATGTGGCCTAGAACTGCAGTTAAGGATTTAAAAGGGTTAAGATGTGATAAAGATGTAGAAAAATGTGCAATGTGTGGAGAAACTAACAGGGAGTTTTATTTTTTATTATACTGCAAGCGAACAAAGTTATGGAGGGTACTGACTTGGCACAAAAATGGAAGAATTTAGATGGGGAAATATTAATTACACTGCAAAAATAGAGAAGAATATTACAACTGTAGGGAAAGTTTTGGGCAAATGGAATAGAATGATCAAGAGGAAGATTGAGGGAAATATCTTAGAAGTAGAATAGATTAGACAAATATAAACAAAGATAGCATAAAACAGAAATAAATATGATAGTCATCAATACTGGAGTTGTGTGTATTGGGATCAGAAGTTAAACAAGCAGCTCTAGAAAGTAATCATCTAGAAGACATTAGTTGTTCGATTAGTATGATTTTCTGTTACATCTTATTGGATTGAATAATATGCTAATAAAATTTAATTACTAATACAGGATGATTAATATAAAATAGATGGATTTTCATTTAACATAACTTTATATATCTGACAGATTTTCGTTTAAACGACAACTGAGCTTTGGTAGTTTTGAATATGAGTATGTCCCATTGTCGTTATGTCACTTTTCTGTTTTTCGCTTACTGTTGTGTTTAGATGAAGCAGTCACATATGCTGGTTGCGTTTTTTAATATCGAATTCCAAGTTGCCAAGCAAAGGGCATTCCAGAGAGAGTATAGTGTGCGCTTGCGTGTGTAGAACGTTACTAGTAAGTATGGCCGTTACTGTTTGGCAAATGTGGCAGAAAACATCCGGACTCATTGCAGGAAAGCATTGCGACTTGTCTCGGAAGTCTGCTTACTGAAACTGCTGAAGAATTGAAGCAGTCAGCGAAGTTAGTTCTTGACATTCCATTCATGTGGCTCACAGAAGAGGTCTGGTACCACCTGTTTAGATATGAGTTCCCAAAATAAAAGCATTTGGACCTCACGGATAGTCATGAATTCCCCTTTCATCCTCAGAAGATGTAGTAGTAGCACTAGTAATAGTAGTAGAATAAGAGCACTTGTAATAGTAATACGTAGTAGTAATAGTAGCTGAGTAGTAGTAATAGTAATAATAGCAGCAGCAGTAGTAGTAGTAGTAGTAGTAGTAGTAGTAGTAGTAGTAGTAGTAATAATAATAGTAGTAGTGGAAATAGTAGAAGTAATAGTAACAGAGTAGTAGTTTTAGTAATAATAATAATCGTGGTAAATACTAGTAGTAATTATAGTAATAGAGTAGCAGTAGTAGTAATAGTGGTAATAGTAGTAGTAATAGTAATAATAGTAGTAATAATAGTAATAGTAATAGTAGTAGTAATAGTAGTCGCAGTAGTAGTAGTAGTAGTAATAGTAATAATAGTAGTAGTAGTAATAGTAATAATAGTAATAGTAGTAGTAATAGTAATAATAGTAATAGTAGTAGTAATAATAGTAATAATAGTAATAGTAGTAGTAATAGTAATAATAGTAATAGTAGTAGTAATAGTAATAATAGTAATAGTAGTAATAGTAGTAGTAATAATTGTAATAATAGTAATAGTAGTAGTAATAGTAGTAGTAGTAATAGTAGTAGTAATAATAGTAATAATAGTAATAGTAGTAATAATAGTAATAGTAATAATAGTAATAATAGTAATAGTAGTAATAGTAGTAGTAATAATTGTAATAATAGTAATAGTAGTAGTAATAGTAGTAGTAGTAATAGTAGTAGTAATAATAGTAATAATAGTAATAGTAGTAGTAGTAGTAATAGTAATAATAGTAATAGTAGTAATAGTAGTAGAAATAATTGTAATAATAGTAATAGTAGTAATAATAGTAATAGTAATAATAGTAATAATAGTAATAGTAGTAATAGTAGTAGTAATAATTGTAATAATAGTAATAGTAGTAGTAGTAATAGTAGTAGTAATAATAGTAATAATAGTAATAGTAGTAGTAGTAGTAATAATAGTAATAATAGTAATAGTAGTAGTAGTAATAGTAGTAGTAGTAGTAATAATAGTAATAATAGTAATAGTAGTAGTAGTATTAGTAGTAATAGTAGTAGTAGTAGTAATAGTAGTAGTAGTAATAGTAGTAGTAGTAGTAATAGTAGTAGTAGTAATAATAGTAATAGTAGTAGTAGTATTAGTAGTAATAGTAGTAGTAATAATAGTAATAATAGTAATAGTAGTAGTAATAGTAATACTAGTAATAATAGTAGTAGTAGTAGTAGTAATAATAGTAGTAGTAGTAATAATAGTAATAATAGTAATAGTAGTAGTATTAGTAGTAATAGTAGTAGTAGTAGTAATAGTAGTAGTAGTAATAGTAGTAGTAGTAGTAGTAATAGTAGTAGTAGTAATAATAGTAATAGTAGTAGTAGTATTAGTAGTAATAGTAGTAGTAATAATAGTAATAATAGTAATAGTAGTAGTAATAGTAATAATAGTAATAGTAGTAGCAGTAGTAGTAGTAGTATTAGTAGTAATAGTGGTAGTAGTAGTAATAGTAGTAGTAGTAATAATAGTAATAGTAGTAATAGTAGTAGTAGTAGTAGTAGTATTAGTAGTAATAGTAGTAGTAGTAGTAATAGTAGTTGTAGTAGTAGTAGTAGTAATAGTAATAATAGTAATAGTAGTAGTAGTAGTAGTAATAATAGTAGTAGTAGTAGTAGTATTAGTAGTAATAGTAGTAGTATTTCAGTTAAACTAGATATACATATATTGCACATCTAGTTGCATGGGTCGCAAGACGCTTCATGCTCTTGTAAAATGCTTCATTTCTGAAATTAATTGCAACAAAAGAAAACAACATTAACAAGAACGCACTCTTACACTCAAGAAACAGACATACAAGCACAGAAGCACAAAGCACCAATGACCAATCCAATTCCATGATGAATGTGCAGAAAAAGTTGAAATGTAGAAGAAGACGAACGAAAAATAGGAGTGAAGGAAACTGCAAACTCAACACACCACTGGTATAGCTACTGCGGTAGCAATCTCATTGATGTCCAGGTTCTGTTGCCTGGGAGCAGCCCGTCGGCTGAAATGAAGATTTTAGATTGTAAATTGTATAAAAAAAAATGTAAACTAATTAACTGAAAATATAAAGATATTTAAAAAGCACTTTATTGAAATATAAGTGAAGTGTAAAAATTTATAGCCTCTAGTGGTTTAATTATACGTTATATTTCAAGTAGTTTTAGTGCTGGTTTCCAGTACTGACTTTGTTTTTGAAGTTTTAGTTATGTTTTGTATTGTAGTCTTAAAATCTGCAGAATTTAAATTGTATTGATAAATGTAAAGAGGAGTAAATAAAAAACATTTCATACATGGTTCCTTATATTCTTGTCCCTCCAATTATCTCATTATTTTTTCTCACTTCCCTCATTTATTTTATTCTTTCTATGCCTTTTCATTTTTTTTTGTCATATTTTCTTCTTTGCCGGATTTTTACTCTGTAAGTCCTAATATCAGAGGAGGCTAAACAGTTGAAGAAGATGATGTTTCTATCTCTTATTCCTCCTTATTCATCTTTTTTAAATCACTTTCTCTTACTCTATTCTTTTACTTCCCTTTATCTCACCATTCGTTTTTCATTGAACTCTTCTATCTATTTCTCTCCTTCCTCCTCACATCCTTTTCTTTTTGTGAATCCCTCTGTTCTTTTCATCGTTTTGCATTCACTCTTTCTTCATTTCTCTTATCTCTTTTTCCCTTGCTTCTGTTTTTATCTACAATAATTTCCTTATTTTTTCCCTGTTGTTCTACTCCCGTCTCTCCCTATTTTTCTCCTTGGTCTCTCTCTTCAGCTATTCTCCTTCCTTCACGCATAAAGTCCCCGAGATGATAATTTAGTCTTTGTGGAGAGAAGTGTTTTCCGAACTCGCCTGGAGATAGCGTGCGACAAGATAGGGCACAGTCGCATTTCCATACAATGCTACGAAAAACTATCAGTTGAAATCTAAACCTCTGTATTTCTCATTTCAAGGTTTCTCAACCATGGAGACGGGGAAAGTTGCTGTACATTATCTGACAAACGCTGTTCGTTATTCATCAGTCACGAAACGTGTGTGTAAAAATGCCGTGTTTGTTTTCGCTTCTGGAACACGCACGCGTTGATAGAGGTGCCTGTGGCCCCGTGGTTTGCGTTGTTTTAACATCAAAACGCAGAACAAACATTGTTTATTTGTTTACTCGAATTTAACAGATTTCATCCATATAGAGCAGATTTTGTAGCATGTACATGTTGTCACTCATTTATGACAGACCTCATCCATATACTGTAATCAATTATAGCCCCACCCCCCAAAATTATCGAAAAACGAAAAAAATCGCCCCATGTTTCACTGTTTACGTACTAAATTCGCTCTCAAGTTATTACTCGCTTGCATTTATCTGAGTCAAAAGCAAAATACCACAAAAAACAGGGGTATAAACCACACATATTTATCGACTTCGAAAAATTTCAATAATTAGATAAGTTTAAATGACCTATATCAACTTTTGTGAAAAACTTTTTTTTTGGTCATTTTAAAGCAGATGTGGCGTATTGTTAATTTTATGCCAAATCAGATAGAAAGTTACATTAACCTCAAAATTTTTAAATTTTCATGTATTGATCGTTCTTGCGCACATCCTGTTTTCCGTGACCGATATATGAAGTTGGTTTCTTCTTTCTTACTTTTCCCTCTTCTATTACGTATGCATAGCCTGATTCTCAGCTTGCTTGCTTATTGGTTGCAACGCATCGTGTAGTAATAGAATTAAGAGTTGCCGGCTGTGCAACGAAATCACTTCACTAGGTTCATTTTCTATTTTATTGAGACGCAGCAAGGAAGCCCCAGAGGTTGGGTGCTTTTTCGGTATGGCAATTAGACTTTAAATCTCATACAGTGAATCTAGAAAAATTCAAGTGGCAAAATATATTAACAATTACAAATACCAAAACTTGATAAAACCTTGCATTTTAAAAGAAATAACCGCTTAAAGTCTCGTCAAAAATATTATTACTTAATAATTTGCACATCTCTTAACAAAACATTATAAAATACTTTGAGCGAAATGGCAATTAAATGAAGCTTTTACAATTAAAAACGTTGCTAATACATAATACCTGGGTTACTGGGTAGATACAGAAATTGGGGTCCAAGGCGCTCTTGTTCCATCTTCTGGGAAGAAAGTTTGTGTTAGTCGCTCAAAGGTAACTAACTGTAGCACAAGTCAAACCAAGAAATTGACTAACGAACCACACAACTGATAAATGTTTATATTTGCTGTGACGTCTAAAGTACTGCAGTATTATTGCTCTTGGCACAGATTTTCATTTGGAACTTTTTAAAAAGATTCTCCAATGTGAGTAATCGGAAGCTTTCACGACCGGAGTCAGAATCATAACTAGAAGTTTCTTCCGGGCTTTGGAGCCGTGGTCTCTTGGAGCTAAGCAGTCCAAACGTTTCATCCTCAACTGCGGAGGACATCTTCAGTGGCGCGGTATAAGTCGTGGCAGGACCTTCGCCCAGAAGACTCAAACCACGTCATTGAAGATGTCCTCCGCAGTTGAGGATTGGACTGCTTAGCTCCAAGAGACCACGGCTCCAAAGCCCGGAAAAAACTTCTAGTTATAATTCTCCAATGTATTTAGCATATTATGTATATATACAGAATGTAACAGAAATACTGAGGCTGCTTTTGGGACGATTTCGTCACACCAAAACAGTCGTATAAACACATGTCCAGGAATGTCTGGTTTGTAAGTTATTGAAATATTACATCACATGTTTCTAAGTAAGATCCGGAATTTAAATTTGTTAAAATAATAATTAACTTTTTCAGACACCTAGATGGCGACGTGTTTGCATGACGACTTGAGAGTGCAAAAGGAAACTGTGAAATCGTTCTGCTCCATGTTAATACTGCAATGATTTATCAAGGATTACTATGTAAAATTGTGGACGCACCTGTGCAGGTGTATTTCCGCCTGAATTTAATAAGGCAATCCTTCATGACTGAAAAAGATGGGATCATATCTCGAACGCTGTTCAGAACGGTTCCGCTTGCAACTCGCCACCCCAGAGCACATCCGGTGTGACAATAGAACGAATAACTTATGGCATGCAGGCATATTTTGAAGGTGACTTAACTTATCTTGATAGTGCCTCCCTGGATTGTCTTCTTTTGAATGATCCTTATATGACTAATACATGCTACCCTTGATGTAAATGAGCGCCATTTGGAGAGAAGAATTATATGTTGTGAAATGCTGAAGCTTATGAAATATGGCACATCCTTTTTCAGAAATAATGGAAATGTGTTTTGGAAGTTTTTAGACTGAGTAACTAGAGTAAATAAACGGAGATTTCATTAGCCTTCACAAGAAACATAAAGTAATCTTTTTTTAGTGTTTAAGACGACATAATAATATCCTTACACCTATTTTTTGGGAATCAGCATTTTAAATGACGATGGTTGTGGTCTTTAATTTGCTATGTGAATATGTTGTGCTAAATCGTTTATCTGAATGTTTTTCAATTTACAAAATTCAGTGCAATTTGGATTAGTCTACACAGTAAAGGAAATGGAAACCACTTTTTTATGTAAGTTCATTTTCTCCTGAATGGCCAACATACGTAATTACCTTAATATCTGAAAAATGCAGTGAAGACAGAGTGAGATAACTAAATATCAAAACAGACCACTTCCTTGGTCTAGTGGTTAACGTTTCTGAGTGCTGGCCGGGAGGCCCTTGTTCGATTCCCGGTACCTACTTAAGCATTTTTGTAAGTTAGGGTAGTAGGAAACGGTATCCACCAAACCTTGTGTGGATAATTGGGGAGCTGCTAGATGGAGAGATGGCGTTCTTCAATCAGCAAGCCGCGGGACAGGCGACCGGCGGAGTGCCGACACCTGATCAAATGCACCCCTCTCTTTTGCAATACTGCTCGCCATCAATGTAGTCGTGAGACGGAGGTGGAGGATGCAGAAGTCTCCTCGGCAGGCCAGGATCACCCTGGGCTGAACCGCCGAATGACAAGAAGAAATATCAAAACAGCTCATCCTGCAGGAACACGGGAGTCATCAGTTCTACAAAGAGGTAATTGGAAGCAGGGCCGGACGGCTTTATGCTTAGCAATAAGTCCTATGATGCTCGGTTCCCTTAGAACACACATTATCCAAGTGATACTAACAACGTTACGGATTCGTTCTGGATGACAACTGGAGAATCTGGCGGGGAAACGGCGGCTTCCAGAATCTGTTTATACAATAATATCACGAAGAACATAATCCATGCCCTAGGACGTTTCAAATGGGAGCAATTGGAGCATTCGTCCAGAGTATCGTTTTGACAGAAATTGAAACCAGAATCTCTTATATATAATAAAGTTCTATAGGTAAAAAGAAAATGAAAACTATCAGTTTGTACAACTAGCAGAGAGTATTATTTAATAAGGGGAACTATACCCAGAATTGATACGAGTGTAAAGAGACTACTCAGCCAATCACAATAACCTCAGCCACGTGAAAGTTACGAGGCACAGAACAGAGCTGAAATACTCTACTTAGCTTCAAATGGCAATGCACTGCTATGTTGTCGACGTAGAAAACGAATTTATCATCATCTTCTTCTTTACATTTGGGCTACCGCGGCGACCTCTGCTGCCTCTACCTCCGTCTTGCGACCTCATTGTTAGAGGGCAGGTCGCCTATCTCGCGGCTTTCGTGATCGAAGAACGCCACCTTTCCATCATCAGGCAGCTCCCCAGTTGTCCCCAAGAGGCTGGGTGGACCCCGTTCCAGACCTCCCTTACTTAGAAAAATTCCTAAGTAGGTACCTGAAATCGAACCCGGGCCTCCTGGCCCGCAGTTAGAATCTATTATCTCCAAAAACGATATATGCAACAAAAAAAAAAAAAAAAAAAAAAAAAAAAAACATTTCCGTGAAGGTCTAACATCTTTGCTTGTAAATCCAACAATAAAGGAAAAATAAAGCATTAAAATTGTAAAACATTTAACAAAACGATAATAAAACAAAATACTGTCGTCTTCATCCTAACCGCAAAACCACAGCCGTTGTACAGAGAAACTTATGGATCAGAAAACGCAGAAAGAAAAACAGCAATCTTTTCCAAGGAGGGCAAAGAGACAGTAACAAGACCACTAACTTCGTTGCAAAACATTGTGAACTTCATTGACCTGCCTTTTCTACAGGAAGTTGGGAAAAAGTACACGACCGATAGATAGTATGACTAATGTTTTAAAGATTACGTACAAAGATGAATGTCTTATGTACCAAAGAGATGTACTGGGATGAGAAGGTTGGTTTGGGGCGGTGGGGAAACTACTAGATGAAATTGGAATGGGCGATGTGTGGCGAATGCATTTTGGGAAGAAGTGAGGAAATGGGTAAAAGACATTGAGAAGCAAGAGAGGATAAAAGTTGCCTAAATAATTAAAAGAAATTGGGGACGGGAGAAATATATTGATAATTGTGATCAATACCGACGAATATGTATTGCAGGAAATCGTACAGGAATATTATTTTTAAAAGGATTGGGGAAACATCTTAAAGAAAGATGCATTTATTATGTGTGGGAAAGTGGATAGAGCTTTTCATTATCTAATGGATTGTGAAATTGTAAAAAGGTGCAGGAATAGTGTTTGGGAAATGGGACAAACTACAAGAAGATATAACAATTAAAATGTTGTCAGATTGGAGGGCAGAGAAAATAAACAAGAATGAAGTAATTCTTAGGAAAAGAAAAGGAGAAACTTGAGGACACACAAAGTTGTTTGCAATTTATTTTAGGAGTTCCTTACCATACATATAACCCGGTAGTTAAGGTGTGGGAGAACCTTAGTTTTGGTATTGCTAAATTCTTAGAAATGCAATTGTAATGTTATTTGCTGAAATAAAAGCAACTCGTTCATTCAAAGGTGAAGGACACAAGCTTTCAAAATATAAATAACCATTATATGCGATACATAATACTACTGCAAATATAGGGGGCCTCTGTATGTCCTGGTGTTCTAGTGGTATCCATACTTGCCTCGTAAACCAAAGATCGCGGGTTCAATCCAGGTCGATGGACTTTTTCTCGGGCGTAAAAATCCTTAGTATGCTTCCTTCGAAAGGGAAGTAAAGCCATGTCGTAGATTTATGGCACGAAAAAGAAGCTCAAGCCTGAAAGAAGAAAAATTTACCGGCCGTTTCACGCCTTGAATTGAATGGGATGCTTATGACCTGAGATGTTAAAGGTATTTAAGGTATTTGTTTATTTCTCATGCATAAACATAGAAAAAAATTAACAAAATAAACACAAATAAAAACATTACTCTTAAACATAACAATTAGGATGTGTGCCTTCCGCAATTTCAGAATTCACTAACTCCAATGAAAATTTATTCCAATTTGATTGGCTCAGTCCCCCAGTCCCCGCTTCATCAGCAGTTACCTACTGGAATATGCAGGGACCAGGCTCCAATCCAACCAAAAACAAAACGCAAAATTAAAAATAATGTATACATTCAATACTATAGTAAGTTATATTTTTCTACAATGCAGACGAAATAGTGAAAATAAAAGTCGAGTTTACGGTTGTTTCTGTGTCTGCTGTTTATAGTGCGTGAAAAGAATGGCCTATAACAGACCTTTACAACAACGAGAAACGCGATTAAGTGTTCTGGCGAGGTGTGCTGATTTTAATCTAAATTGTGTTTTCATCTTAAACATTCTCACATTATTAAAAAAAAAACAGGTACAAGTAAGTAATAGAAAACACCCCGCATCTTAGCCTCAATTACAACTACGGGCAATGCTGATATACAACTCTTTTAAAAAAAAAAACTCTGGTGAAGACAGCGGATCTACGATGTTAAAGAATTTAATCCTTTTAACAACGCCCGAACGATGTGCTGCGAGGG
The DNA here is from genome assembly GCA_030762175.1 of Metallyticus violacea. Taxonomy (NCBI): domain Eukaryota; kingdom Metazoa; phylum Arthropoda; class Insecta; order Mantodea; family Metallyticidae; genus Metallyticus; species Metallyticus violacea. The sequence goes on along the minus strand of CM060831.1, from coordinate 26,282,605 downwards.
TGAGAGAGTGGAGGGACAAAGAAAAGGGGAAGAAAGTTACATGGAGCCCATACAAAGTATTAAAGTCATAATATTTAACAATAAAACGATTTTATGCCATTAGCTGAATACTTTTACATGCAAATGCAAACATTGATAATTAAATACTCAACTTCTAGATATAGTATGCTCAGATTGCAATAAATGTTGATATATTGCATTTCTAGATGTACAAGGGGCAGAACATTAAAAACTACATGAGTGGTGAAATAATATAAAGAAATACCAATATGGAGATTTAATTTCTATGCTGTCCTGTCATGTCATGTGGCTACATGTCATAGTGTCTTTGGTTTGGGCGGCGGAAGAGTCTGTTAAGAGTTAACGTTCTTTGTTTTGGTGTGGTGGTTGGGTGTCTGTGCTGCAAGTTTGAATGTGATTTATGGTGTGAGTGATATGGGGAATAGCTAAGAAATAGCCAGTTAAATCAAACAAGAGAGACGTGTTCCCAGCAATTTCACGAATTCTCATTCCTTGAAGGACGAAATTATACGATCATTTGGAACACCAAGAAAGTGCCCTCATCCGTTCCGTCGGGAATTATGTAAGCGAGAAATGCAGTTACAAGGTGCCCCGACTGGTCTGCTGGCACCTTGGATAACAACGACAAAATAGCCATTTACATACAGAAACTTCTGTATGACTGATTTCAACAGGCTTGCTTACGGGAGCCGTTATGGTGTAGCCTAAAATGTATGAAAATCTGAGATACTCATCAGCTGTCCTTTTGAAAAATCCTGGGGAACATGCCCATCTACAGTACAACTGAGCAGTCCAAACAGGCACTACCTCCTACAATAACAAACACAAATAACCACATTACTCATCCCTTCTCTGTGGTTAAAACCCTCTCGCGGGTAGGAACACATACAGGTTGATCACGATTCGGGTTCGGACAGGCGTGTCAGTGCCGTATCTCCTTCACTCGAGCCAGCGCTCTATCAAACAGAATCTGCACAACAGGTTCGCAGTAATTATCGCCAACTACTGCGCGATCAATTTTGTTTTTCTCCGAAGTGTTTTACCTAGGGGCGAAAATATCCGTCTCTGGAATGCAGCCAAGTCAGAGACTGTCAAACTTTAAGAGCATTTCGTTACGGAATCGTTTAATATTGTTAGAAATAATCTATCACCCTAGATTCAGATTCCTTTTGTTACAATGCATGTATTTATTTGCTTTACCTGCTATAGAACTATTCGTTCTATTGTTTTTATTACTATCATAAATGTTCCTATTTCCTTCATATGTTGTTAGGATCTTATTTATATGTTTTACTCGTATATTTATTTCCACTTTCAGGATTTACGTTAGTTAATATATGTGTAAATTGTCATTGCTGGTGCTTGTTGTTATTTTATTGTTCTTTTATTTTATTCTTGTTAATATTTTTCATTATTCATATTCATGTATTAGCATACATTTATTTATATACATCATGTTTTATATTGGTTTATACGAGTATTGTTAACTTAACTATCAATGTTGTGATTATAATATTGTCCCTATAACTTCATGTGATTGGTAGAGTGAAAGAGCAGGCCTAACAGTCTTAGCTATATCAGAATAAATATATAAATAAATATTCTTCAGCAAACTTTTGCATAAAATCCTAGGCCCAGGAAAATCATTAGGCCTAAGGAAATCATATTTCTTTTTTATTTATTTGGTTTATTTGCGGACGCTCTTTAACATCTCAGGTTATCAGTGTCCGTTCAATGCAGGGTGAGAAACGACCGATAAATTTTGCTCAGGGGCCTCTTCTTTCAGACTTGAGGTATATTTACGACACGGGAACCAAGGTTTTAATTCCCTTCCAAAGGAAACCATAATAAGGGTTTTTACGCCCGAAAAAATCCATCGATCCTGACTGGGATTGAGCCCGCGATCTTGGATTTAGGAGGCAAGTATGGCTACCAGTAAAGCAATATGACCGAGAAGTCATATTTTACAAAAACCTTCGTCCTCATATAAATAATAGCATAAAAATATTACTTTTTAAAGTTTTCCTTCCAATTTCACGTATGGTTTGAAAATGCGTATTTCGAAGCAACTGTGGCACAAATATTGCTATTTCAAGTGTGGCTCAATGGCGTCCATGCTCTACAAAACAATTGTTTTTCATTGGATTATTTGATGAACAGTGCAATGTTACCTCTTGACAGATTTACTGGCAGTCAAGAGTGAATTTAGTTTTAAAATGTGCTATTCCTTAATATTGCTGTTATTCCCTCATACGTTCTTCGCGGTCTACAAATATTTTGTATTCTACAATTCGTCACTTCATCCCTATCAGGAATATGTAAACATTGTATGTGCAAAAGTTTCCAGCGGCGCTCTTTATTGCAAATTAACGAGATGGACATGCTGTTTAGAAAGTGAGCTTCAGATTTGGACACACCTAAAAGTGTTCCATTTTCGATGACCTTCATTGCGTGTGGTTATTTCAACAAGATACCGAATGTGGTCTGAGGAGAGCTTCCTGTCAGACACGCAAAGGATATCTTATTGCTCACGCGTCACACTCACCCCGTTCAACTATTTATATCTTCTTTATATTTGTTCACTGTACTGCGCGCAATTGGAGAGGCAATCCATTCCGGAAGACTTGAGACAAATGCCTGCAGTGACGCGAGTCCACATCAGCATGCGGGTAAAAATAAAGGGCTTAACCTCAGGTGGCAGCCACTAGTTATGTGACAAGATCCAAAGTACCATCCACTTGACAGGAGTTTGCTATTTTTGGCAACGCGTCGCAAACATGCGTTGTTTTCGTTTTGGCAGCATTCTTTTGGTCTCTTTCAGGGCCAACCGGAGGTAGCAGAGGATGGATATTGCGGAGCGGGCTATTTCTAAGTGTCTTATTTTGCGCTGAAGATGGTTTGGGGGAGATCTAAGAATTACCAACTTTGTTCGAAACACATCGTATTCTGTCATGGAAAGCTTTAGTCCCAATTTCAATGTTAGTTCAATGCTATTTTTCATTATTTAATTTTGCTTCAACGCTCTCAAAATCTTCTACATCGAAATGAATTCATGAATTCGCTTCCATGTAAAGCTACTATCACTCAACAACCATTTCAGGGACACCTAGCATAAAAAAACTCTAGAATTTTAAATGCCCTAGTAAGCATATGGCGTCAAATAATCAAAAACTGCAAGATGACTTCGAAGACCCATAATGATCTCCGAGTTTTTGATTGTGAACTTTGCCATTCCAGTCATCTATAAAATCTACAGCGGTACTTGGCTGCTTCACTGTGTCTGTGGCTGCTCGTGGGCCAGGACACCGAGGAAGTTCTCTCTTATCAAGACATGCTCTCATAACTGCAGCGCTAGAGTACGTTTGTTTTATACACTTCTGGTAAACTCTTCTAATTCGGCTGTTAAAGTACGTCTTAAGCTTTCTGTAGTCAATTCAGAAACAGCAATGCCTTTATGAATCTTTTAACCTACACTAATGTATTGTAATGTCACAACAAATTGTGACATGTCTGTAATATCTGTCGTTTCGTCGGCCTATGCCGAAACGCAATTTCTCCTTTCTTTCTCTTTTCTAATTTCATTCCTATATACAACATACCTTTTTCACTTCTCACGCTGTCAGCCAAAATGTTTTTAAAGTCATAAAAATAAATTAAATAAATAAAAAAATTAATTTTGTACCGTTTCGCTGAGTAAGCTCCTATAGCTTTCGGTTGATGAGGTCCAAATCATTTCATTTCAAGAAAAGTACCAGAAGATCTGGTGATGGTGCAACAACTGACTGAGGTTCAAAAGATATGCCACAGTGAATCTACAAAATCCTGCGAAAACAGCATCTAGAACTTGTAGAAAGTTCTGTTATGGAGTTATTTGCAGTGTGAGCAGTGGCAGTGTCTTGTTTATAGCAAAATGGAACGTTACGCTCCCTGTCGGTTAATTTTCTGAAAAAACGGAGATTCACACGGAGTACCAGAACCAGCTATATGCTTAACAAAATGGTCCTATGATTCTTTCACCACGGAGTTAATATCTATAAATACAGGCTATACAGACAAGCGCACGAGCATGATACACTTAATATATACTGTCGAATTAAGAAACGAACAACACAATACACCCACAACAGCGACAGTCCGCAAAGTCAACAAGTAAGCACGGCGCGGCAAACGAGTGGTTGCTCGTTCATAAGAAAAACTCCGCGCCGCGGGTTAAAACATCACTGATCGCACGTTATTTCTCTTTCATTGTATTATAAAAATGTATGTGTTAAAGAATAGAATAGACAAATCTTTGTTTTAGTTTCATTAACTATTAGCGTTTAAACTGCATTAATGTGTGTAAAATAATGTATAAATATAAATTACGATAATTTCGCACAAACAGTTTCCAGAATGATGACCACCAGCACATACTCTCTAGAGGTACGCATGAGAGTTTATCAGATACTGCAGTCGTTCATTATTTCAAAGAGCCATCTTATAGGTGGACGGAGTGCTTATTTGAGATTGGAGAAAAGAACAAGATTCAATGTAACAACAAGGAGATATTTGCATAGTTCAAGTTTCATTCAGAAGTTAACAGCAGATTGTCTACACGTACAAAATCCCAATGCTTTCCTCATAAGAAAAGTTTCTTCTTTGAGATGATGGAAGTGCAGAAATCTATAACTTAGGGGGTCTTCTGTTTAACTGAGAATTAAGCTTTCGAAGTTGGAGGTAATTCTGCTGTCAGTTGGTTCTGATGGACCTAAGTGAAGAAGCAACTTTGTCAGCGGTAGGTAGTGTGACACCTGGCAGTTCTCCCGAGGTGACACTCATGTTTATTCCACAGACATGCTCAGCTTCTGTGAGGTATGTGACTTGCGAAACACATCACAAGCAGCGTGCCAAATTTGGTGTCATTTTGAATTATGATTCTTGCAATAATCAGCCACCTCTCTTGGACATGCACACTTTGTTCAAGGATAACGTTGTTTACCATCAATCTTTGGACTGGCTTGGATTCGACAAACATTGCTTTCTCTTGGGTCTAGGATTCTGGGATATGTATACAACTTGACTTATCGTTTCAAGGGATTGTTTATTGGCTGTTACAATAGTCAGATTCCTATATAGTGGTCTATAAAATTTTTGTTGTTTCCCCCCCCCACCTGGATATATAATTCAAATATGTTAATTCAAATATGTTTTCAATTTTACTCTATAGGGATAGGATTTTAAACAAATTCACATCAAATGTAATAATGTGCTTATATTTTTAATGAAATGCTATTAAGTTTTAAGACACCTAAGACAAAACTGTTTTCGTAGGCTTCATTTTAACTTAAATATTAATGAATATATTGAAAAAAGAGAGTTATATGTAAACAATTATGAATTTTCAGATTTTTTTTTTTTTTTTTTTTTTGTTATTAGAGAGAAGAAAACTTTACTGCTTTTTTCGACGCTGTGATTATGTCCTTCACTGGTGTCTCTTTTCATACACCAACAGTAATTAGCCATTGTTGATACATCCCAACGCCTGATAGCATTTTGCATTGTTTTAATGTCTTTATGAAACCTCCCAGTTGTTCTTCAATCATTGCACCAAGATTCGCAGCGAAGTAATCAATGTGGTTGTTGAGAAAATGCACTTTGACGCTTTAAGTTTTTACACATTTTAGGAAAGAAAAATAAAAACAAAACAAACAAACAAAAAATACTCTGAAGTTGGTATCTCAAAACCATGGTTTTTAAAGGCTTCAACAGGTTCTTGAGGTGATAAAAATCGCTGTCCACGCATTTTTGTTTGACATTCGGGAACAAAAAAAAGTCGTTAGGCGATAAATCAGATGATTACGGGCAATGAGACATTAATTCAATGTTTTTCTCCTTCAAATAATCAATTGTGGGAGAGCTGGCATTCTCATGATGAAGAGTGACATCGACTGAGGAAAAGTCTCATCCTGCATAAGCTCACGAATACTTGCTGCTATCTTAGCTTCAGTTTTCTGTGGGAACTTTGTAACAGGGAAGTTGAAACAATCACAATCCTTATTCAGAATAGTAACAAATTGCTTCATCAGGCCTAATTTTATATGAAATAGTGGAAGGACAGGAGAAACCAATAGTTTCTACCTCACTCCCCCCTTCATAAACTAAATAGCTCTTTTGTGGCCAATTTTTTCTGGTCCAGTGCTCAGCCCTACTGTGAACCATTTATTCTTTTGTTTAAATCTCTCAGAATATTTATTTTACGCACCAGCTCAATGAACAAATAATAAAATATTTTATTTTCTATAATACTGATTTCTGAAAAATTGTAGCCAGATGAGACAAAACTAAGGCTGGTTTGAGAGATTCCATGTGGTAAGCGTTTAGTAAATATGAACAGTTTTCATTCAGCAAAAATTGTGTAGACCAGTGTAATGTATTTAATATTAATATAATTTACTAAGAGATAACCCGAAACGGAAAGACAGGTGTATTAATCAAGAGCAGTATTAATTAATGTCCAGATTTTTTCGTGTTATTACACAAGGAGCATCAATAAAAGTGAGTATTTAGAAAGTGGTAATTTTTTTTAAACTTCGGAGACATTGTTTGTTTGAAACGTAACAGTATTGCCGTTGCTTTTCATGTTGCCGAAGTGTAACTTGTGACCGGGTGAGAGCGAAATGTGTAGAAGTCGGCAGCCTTGTAACACAATATAACCAGCTGCTTACATTACCATACTCGATCAAGCATACAACGTCTTGAGAGAGGTTTCTCTCCTCTGAGAATAGCAGCTTGAGACTGCTAAAGAAAGAGTACGTGGTTGACATACAGATCGTGTGATTGTAATACCCAGTCCACAGCTCGGGAACAGTTCATTAGAAATGTTCGTCATGTCGCTGAGGCCTCTTCGACCAGTCCAGTCCAGCCGTTTTCTTGACACGTTTTGACCGCTCCATGTGTTAGGCACCAGTTTACCTTCCGGGTTCGGCGATTCGCTTGTCATCACCGCATTGGGTCCTTTGCGTTTTTAACAGTGAGAAGATTTTTGGTTTTAGAATCAAACAGTAACTTCTTACTCGTTAAATAATAATAATAATAATAATAATAATAATAATAATAATAATAATAATAAAAATAATAATAATAATAATAAATGTTCATACGAACAGAAAGCCTCCACAAAGTATCTCAGGTTTGAAGTCCACGTTTGCTTCTATGAACAGATAAAAGCAAGGAGAGGAAGTTTCTCATTTCCAAAAGGCATAACTGCTTAAACAGTTCTATAGTACTCTAAATGTTCCTTCAAATGTTGATATTGATAATGGAATCGTAGCTAAAACTCTTAAAGCACCTTTACAAAGCGGAAAAGCTTAACGTTTTAGCGTTGTGAGAGCCATTAACTTGCATTTACACCTTTAGAACTGGATAGTTGACCTGTGCCGAAGTTCTTGGCGCTAGAATAGACGTAAACGTAAAATTATTTTGAGATTGGAGGCAGGAAATCTTTTTTCGATTTTGGTCAACAGGTTGGTATCTCTGATTTACTTCTGTGGCCAAAACTATGTTCTGAATGCCAAGACCAAAAAACCGTGTTTTAACAAAGGAGTAGCTTCATGGAATAGGCTATCGATAAAGTTTTTCTTTTAACACTTAGCCCAGCAAGTTAGTGTATCTGTTGGTAGTGCGTACAAAGGTAATCAGCTGCTGCATCTTCATCCATACAAAATTACTGATGTATCTGATATAAAACCCGTGGACTAGGGGGGAGAACATGAGATTCTGTAACTGATTTTATGTGTAATTACAAAAAATAGTCAGATACTGTCATAGTGTCAGTCCTGATCCAGTAATCGAGCTTCCACTTTATGAGGGAAAGATAGGTGTGTGATGCGCTATTATTGTGAGCCGCGTCATTGTGTCAATGATTTATGAAGGTAGTCGTAGTGTTCAGCGGTCCTTAAACGAGATACTGAGTTCCGTTTTTAGTGATTTTGCACCTGCAAAAGAAGAATGTAATATTTTATGCAAGACAGTACAACTTTTCTCACAGCTAGAGGAATTTTCCTAATACTGCAAAGTTGGAATTATTAGTTCGGGTTTGTGGCTCCCTAGACCTCCAAATTTAAATTCCTGCTATTTGTATTTGCTTGGAAATCTCAAAAACTAACTGTGTGCCAACAATTCAGGTGTAATGGAGGTACTGGTACAATATATTCCAGAGGCAGCTTACACTAGTTGGCAGGATGAATTGCGAATTTCTTAAAATGTTTTCGAAAGTACTCACGCATGTCTCACAGCGGAGGGTAGGCACTTTAAGTATCTGCTATGATGATGAGAACAATACAAGATACGTTCGAGTTTTAAGATCTCCGATTTTTTCCTCCCTCTCATGATTGGAAGCAGGCAGAAACATGCGGTTTAGCTTAAAATATGCGGGCACTCTTTGTAAATGCGTGACAGTAATGGTAGCACTGTACGGTGCAAGTTGATATTGATAAAATAAACCCAAAAATGCGAAGCATGATTTCAAACAGCGTGACCTAATTTTCCTCGGCAGGTGGCAGTATCTTCCCGTCGGCAGTATCAATTTCCGATTGCTTAGCGGAATGAGGACTTTTTACCCCATTCTCAAAGGAAGATGGTCTAGAAGCAGCGGCACAGGACGTTCCAAGACGCTGAGAATTTGCTCATATTTGTATTATTCCCTCTAAATTCGCTCACCAGCGAACAGGAATAGGGAAATTGTTTTCGGTTGTTTACTCCAAAATTTAACATTAATTTTACCCAGGAGCTTTCAGGTTGCACCCCTTCCCTATTCCCGACACCTGAAACTACATTGTCATTTGCCATTGTTTGGGGTCATTGCCTGCATAAAACATTTTACAACCTCTCGCTGAGATTGCAATTTGCTACATTAAGCTGTATACAACCGAGATAAATGTTGTTACGTAAGATTTCTGTTTTAATTATTCCTTTAAGCCCTTGCCTTACCATATAAAGAGACTATGAAAGGCTTTTAAAGAGTCATCTCTACAATGTCATAAACAACTACAGAAATAACAATATAATATGAGAGCTAATTGAAAAGTTCTCGAAATAACTGAAAGATGGCAGGGTTAAAATATTAAATACCATCATTTTACTAGGTACATCTGTACATACAGCTGTGTCCGGCTGTAATGCAAATAGCCAAGTGTTGGAAAATGGAAAACATCGTGCAGTAATTAAGTACTTGAAGAGGAGCAGGAAAGCAGAGTAGGAGAAACACTTTAGGGCAGCTCCTAGGGAGTCTCGAAATATTGAATAAAGTTAAAAGCTTTTATTCTTAAATAAGGAAGCTGTCAAATGGTACGCCCTTGTAACAACAACGTGAATTGGGTAGACTGGAGTTCGTTTGCCTCACTTTACCGGATTATCAAAGAAGGCCTTGAATGAATTCATTTCTTCGCATATGAAAAATCATTTTCTACGCTCGTTTATCTAAAGATACAAGTACAAAATCCGTTTGAAAGCGTAGAATCAAAACTCATAATATAAATTAATTTGATTATATTTCAATATATCACGGTTTCTGGGTGAAATAGGCTCATCCCTCTCTCTTAGAAATTAAAATTAACGAGCAACGTTTTGCCATCGTATATTGTTTGTTATTATTAATATTGATGTTTATTGCATTTTGTATATTTTCTGGATACAATATTATTATTTTGCAAGAATAAACTATAATAAAAAGGCAAAAGTTGAAAAAAGTGCTTTTTTTGTATCGGTAGAGACGGAGGAGGACATTTCAGTACTCCAGCCTTGATTCAAGGGCTGACCAGGTTCCAATAGGAACACTTGTGGAAGGAAGGGATCTGGAGGGGCAATACATGTACGTAACTGGAATTTGATGATAAGCTCCGTTTGATCTATTTTCTACAAAAGAGATAACTGAAATATGAGTTATGATAAAGGACTCAGTTTAGAAAGGTTTAACCCAAAAAGAAATACAAAAGGAATTAGGTTCCACATTAAAGGGTTTTTTCCCTTCGTTTACAATGGTAAAAGGGGGTTATTGAATTTAAGAGTGGTCGTACACTCATTCAAAATTATGAGCGCTCAGGGTGTCCCAAAACTGCTATGACCGACGAGATTGAGACAAAAATTCACAATGCCACACTTATGATCATCGATTGAAGCTACGCGAGCTGGCTAAAGCAAAGACTTCGATTGGTCGTGTCCACTACATTTTGCATCTGAGAAAGCATTCCACTCGATGGGTGCGGCGTTTGTTAACAATGGACCAAAAACGTATTCGAATGAGCATTTCGCAAGAGTGTTTGGATTGTTTAAACGGAATTCCAGCGAGTTTCTCAATTTTTTCATAACAGTAGACCAAACATGGATTCATCACCACACCAGAGACGAAGCAGCAGACCAAACAGTGGGTGACAACAGGTGAAAGTTCACCAAAGAAAGCCAAAACAGGTCAATCTGCATCATGACTACTACATTCGGGGATTCTCATGGTATTGTGCTCTTAGACACCTCCAGAAGAGCAGAGTCATCACCGGGGAGTATTACGCTTCACTATTGGACCAAGTGAAGGATGCGCCCACACCTTGTGAAAAAGAAAGTTCTCGTTATCACTATAATGCGCCTTCACACACGTCTGAGATTGTTGCTGCAAAACTACAGGACCTTCGCTTCCAAGAGCTTCCACATCTGCCACATTCGCCGGATTTTGCTCCAAGCGATTGCTGTTTGTTCCGAAACCTGAAGAAATGACTGGTTGAAGCTGAGAGAGAAGCTTATTTTTCATAGTTGAACTTATTTTATTTTACTGAGAGTATTAAAGAACGTCCAATGTAACATTATTTGTTGAGAGGAAAACTCACAAATGAGCGACTAATGTTAAATTTTGATAAATATTTTTCTAGTTACCTAAAACAGATAATGTCCTTATTTAAATTAAACAAACCATAAACTTGTCAGTTAGACTATGAGGTTCTGATTTTTCATATAATGAAAACAATATTTGCATAAGAGCACTTGCTTTTTCAAGAACCGTATATTCGTTTTAATAACGTACTTTTAAAATATATTAAAAATATTTTACTTGAAAACTGTGCGTTAATAAAATTGGGATTATGTACAGACATTTATACTATTTACTTTTAGAGCTTATTTGCTCAGAGCAATAAAAAAAAATGTTTTTTTGGTGCCTAAAAGTAAGATGTTTAATAATCACAATATAACTAACAAATTAATCAGAATTAAAAACAGAAAAAATACTTGTCAGAAATTCTTTCTACACAAGGATATTTGTAAATGTGCCCAATAAACCTTTTCTTTCTCATGTCTCTCAAAAGAATAAGTAAGTTTTAATATACGTTTCATCCTCACAGGCCTGCTTTATCAGACAGTTGACAGAGTAAATAAAGTTTGTACTCATCCTCTACAAACACTGAGTCATAAAGGAGATATTCTTTGTCTCGAGTGACAAAGAAACTTTATTTGACAAAAACAAAAGTATCATTAGAAGAAAAAGGAAAAAAAAAGGAGCGTTAATGATACTCACAAGAAGATGACTTCACGGTACAGCGAGAAACAGGCCACACTGTTCACTCACCTGAAACAAAGATATTGATGTTATTAATGTTGGTATTACGTCAAAGCCAAATATGCTATAGTTAATGGGACAAATCAAGTACTCCTGGTGGAACAAATGGGAGCAATAAACCCATCTGAACAGAAGAAAAAGGATAGGAAGCAATAAAAATTGCAATTGAAGAATGGAAAGTTGGAGTTGTCATTTAAAGCATGCTCTACATGAAAGGTAATGTATATAAAAAGTAGGGAACTAAAGAACTCATGGAATGAAATACGATTCATTAAGACTGTTTCCAGTGTAGATATAGTATCCACGTTTCCATAGTCACAACACGCCGTAAAAATCCGTTAGATTCTTCTTAAACATTTCCAAAAAGTGGCCGACGTTAGCATCAATCTTGCACAAAGTTTTTACATGTGTAATTTATTATGCAAAATAAAATGAATCCGCTCAATTGAAATTTCCTTGGCCTCTGCTAACTCGCGCACTTTAACTTGTTGTCATCTAAAACAACATCATGGATTTTATCGACGATTTCTGGCCTCACAAGTGATTTTGGAGCTCCAGGACGTGGTGCGCCTTCGATGCTTGTTACCCAAAGTTTCATAGGAAGGGCAATGAAGACAAAACTTTCTCATAAATTTACTTTGCTGTGTTCCCTTCCAGAAATAACATTGAACCACACCACAAATCCCAGTCTTCAAAATTTTTCACTGTCATACGAACGCTTGTGTTTAAACAACAACCAAACAATGAATTAACCTCAGATTGACTTGTGACCATAGAATGTTGATACACAGAAATCAACTTTACGACCACATATATAGATGTTGCTATTTCCCTTTGGACACAAAAATTTAGATTAAAACTGAATCCACTTAAATCACAGACTTTAGTCGTGGGACATAGGCGTGCACTACGTAATATTAATTCAAATGATGTGCCACCTATCACGACAAACAATAATGTGATTAATTATACCAGCACGGCAAAAAAAAAAAAAAAAAAAAACTGTTGTTTATATGAACCCTGATCTAGCATAGCACAGCCAACTAATCCATATATGCAATAAAATATTTTCTTTGATTCACACATTAAAACATGTAGCAAAACACCTATTTCTCAATCTCAAAAAGAATCTCATTCAAGTGCTTGTATGCCTCACTTTGATTATTGTGATGTCTTGTACTCTAATCTGAATACTGTGGAGATAGACAAATTACAACACGTTCATAATGCCTTTGTTCCTTTCGTCTTCAACAATCGTAAATTTGATCATGTGACACCACTAAGCAATCAACTGTCATGGCTATCTCTGAAAAACGTAGGACTCTCCATATCTTTAGGCTCCTGTTCAAAATCCTCCATACCTCCAACACTCAACATATCGCCTCTCGCTTTGTATATTAGTTCCTATCTCCGACCCAGAAAGTTGCTTTGCTATCTATTCCTCGTCACCGAACACATTTCTACTCAATCTCATTCAGCGTGTCAGTTCCCAGAATCTGGAACTCCCTTCTTCCTGAAGTCACTGATTGTCGGACAATAAATTACTTTAAATTAAACGTACATTAAATTATCATCTCAAATCTAGGAATCACAACAGTCTTCCGCTTCTTATTTTTTCCCCTCCTTTTCTTCTTCTTCTCCCCCTCCTCCTTCCTTCCATCTTCAACTCTAGAAAAATGATTAAGGGACAAATGGAATTGTAACACAACTTTATTAACTTTCTAACTATATTAAAACATGTAATGCATTTAATATTCACATGCATTAATAATTCTTTTGATGTATTTTATATAGCTATATATAATGTACTCTGTGTTTTACTGGTTCTTTGTGGTAGAGTGGAAGAGAAGGCCTCAAGGCCTTAACTCTTGCCAGGGTAAATAAATAAACATGACATTTAGAGGAGCATGGTGTTGAATATTCTATTGACAGATACCTCTGCATTGTGAGAGCGTTACCATTTACGACCTCCAATAAACATTTAACACCACAGCTTCATTAAGTTCACAATTACTGCGGCACTGGAGTGTCAAAGCCGAAGTTATTCATAACGTGTCGTGACTACTTTCCTCCTAAGCCTGGGAAGCAGCTTCTAATGTATCATTTACACGGTGTTCTTGAAACATAACCATAATCGGCATCTTGTCTCCGACAAGGAAGAGGGTCTGACTGGGACTCGAAAGCGGGACAGTGACCGCATTGAAGTTCTTATAAGCCGCTAGCAGAAACTGATGCACTTTCCATACATCTCTCAGGTAAGGGTAACGTCCGCTCTCTTGTTTTATATTTGCTGCTATGACAACTTAAACTACCGCACGTTTTTGTTAAAACGAGCATTGGTCTGCCATACATTTGCTTTGTAGTAGAAAGTTGTGTTAGTAAACGTGGCAACTGTATAGCGGAAATAAAATGGACATTTCGGACACACTTTTGGTAAACTGGCGGAGTTCCAGATTCCGAGAGGATAAGAATCTCGTAAGAAATATAAGAAACAGCTTCTGGGAAAACAAGAAACCTGTATATGGAGGGAGAAAAAAAAATTAAAAGAACGTTAGAAAACATAGAAAGGGTACGTACCAGATTTCTTCATTGAACACTCTACTATGATTCCACCCATTTATGATGGATAAAGCATTGTTTTACACAGCAAGATTTTACTAATTTTATAAACTGGCAATAATAGCAATAAACCCGCTGGTTAACGAACTCGGCGAATGGTTCATTAATTGATAGTTATATGCTGAGTTTCGTTGAGAAAAACAAAAAATGGCTCTGTGTGTGTGTGTGTGTGTGTGTGTGTGTGTGTGTGTGTGTGTGTGTTTGCGGGTACGGCTGCAATAGCTTCATTCCTTCGGAATTCGCCAAAAGGGCAAATTATCTCAGCATATTAACTGCATTTATAACGTTGCATATTCAATATTAACAAAAGCGTTGTCATGAAGATGTAAAATGTGAAATATTAACCTAATATGTGTTTGAGAATTATATTTGTATGTAAAAGCGCTCTGCAATAACCTTCAGAAAACGTTTGCATTACATGTTTTTACTACAATAACATTTAAATTAAATTTCAAAGCCAATGAAAATCCATGAAATGTTCGAATATTTATTGTTGATTGTGTATATTTACTTAGTCCATTGTAATTGTTTTTAAATAGTAAATGTTTTTGTTTTATTGAGGCATAAATTTCTTCTTAAATGTACAAGATAAGTCGAAACTTTCTTTTATTTCTCTCTATTTTTAATGAATGTAAACATGATAACCAGGGCTCAGTTCATAAACATGGTTACATTTAAAATGTTTAAAAATATCCACACAGTGGAGCTTTGTCTATCAGTGATAATATATTTTAATTAAATAAAATTAAACCATAAAAATTAATGACATTAAATTAATAATTATTATTATCATTATTATTCTAACAATGTGATTTCTTTTTTAATAATTAGAGATTGCAAGAATTCTAATTTTGTTCCCCTTCACTTGTGTTATTATCTTTGAAAAATAATACTAGCTGTTCGACATACAGAGAGCGACAATTTTGCAAATATTTAAGTGTATTATCAATTTCTGCTTCTTCTTTGGTTACTGTTATTTTAGTTACATTGTTTATTTTTCACACACACACACACACACATATATATAACTCATATATTGTCCAAAAATGGGCTTGTGCTGTTCTCGAACTCACGACTTCCATTATACCTCTCTTTCTCCCTTTCCAGAAAACAAAGAGGAAGAATTAGCACTAGCAAGAGGAAGCAATTTTATGCATGCATGTTCCTCCACTACAAGATGTGGAGAATGAGAAAGAGGGTGCGTCATTTTATGCAAATCACCGGCATGATGCTGGTGGTGATCCACAGACAACTTCTATTTGCCCGCATCTCGGCTCCTGCTTATGTTAAGGCACGCCTCAGAGAAAAGCCTTTTGTTGTCAACAGGTCACCCGATTGTGTAACAACCTGGAACACGCGGGTTCTATTCTCAACGCGGCACCTTTGCTCAGCCTTTGCGACCCTCTCAGCATTCAGCCACCTTGAACCTGAATAACAGACTTTCTTAGAGAGCGGGCTTTCGGCTTCAAGTAGAACTGCACATAAATAATTCTAATTCACCACAGGCGATGACACTGATGATACATGAGATGAAATGATAAATTAGGAAAGGTTATGAGTACTGAGGAAAACCTGGAATAAACCTCAGTCAGGAAGAACGGTCCTGGTGGGAATCGAACCCCAGATTTCCCATTCATTAGTGCGTATTTAAGGACCTCGGCCACCCATTGCGGTATTTTTGCGAAACGAATATCCTTATACGATGCAGCGGTGCTTAGTCAAAATGAAAGCATTGTATTTTTAAAAAAAGGATTTATTCAATGTAGTAAATTTTACTCTATTAGATTCTCTAAGAGGCTGTTGAATAAAGAGTTAACTCGAGTTTAGAGCATAAAATTAACCATCAGCTATGCTTAACTTGGAAATTTCCTTGTATAAACATTAATCTATGAGTATTTCGTTTTAACCTCAAATTAAATCTAACTTGCGAAAATTCAGAAGTTAAAGCACTAACTGGAGTTTAGTAATTGTTAAATAAAACCTTTTCCAGAGTACACAAGCATAACAACTTTATTTATAAATAAAATATTGAGTAACATTTATTTTAATTTCATGAAGATAACGTTTCTTCAATGTTTCACTTTTCATTTCCGCGTAATAATAACAGAGTTGAGTTCTATTATAGTTTCTGTTAAGCTAATCCTACGATATTGCACAGATTTCTGATTATTCCTACATTTCATCCGACACACACACACACACATATACATATAACGAATAAACGATAACATTAAGAAAACATACGTAAAGTTCGTCAAAGAGTCGTGAAGTATGAATAAAACAGTAACAGCGAAAACAGGCATACAGTTCACATAATATTTAGAATAACTAAGAGCTGCCTCACATCATTGGGGGCGTAGGCACAAAGCGCCAACCATGAGCAAAGCTGCACATCATCATTCTTCCTTATTTGGAATAGCTTTTATCCATTATATACTACAAAGCATTCAATTAACTGCTTTGATTAATGTCCATAAGAGCGAAAAGAAAATATTATACACTTGTAATATATACACTTTAATACTAATGCTGGGATGTTGCGAACTTAGAATATTCAGTTAATTCTATGAATTTGTTTATTTTCTTAAGGAAATGCAAAATGATAATATATTTTACTTGCTAATTTTTCTCACTAAAAATTGTATTGCTTCAAAATTAAGAAAGAGATTATTTTCAAAATTTCGTTATTTATTAACAGAGCGGAAATTAACAGTTAAGAACACTACAATGAACAAACTAATTAAACAATTGTATAACCAATATTGAAAGTATATGTTTGCACCTCTATTGTTTTAACAAAGAGCGATTCAACTTGCACCACTTGCCACTGACGGCAGAACATTTATCATGATTACTGAGAACCCTAAAATTAAATCGCTGATACTGAACAACTTGTTTCGCATTAAAGGTAGCAACAAGTGTGAAAGTTTAACATTTTAATGATAGGGTATCTGTACATACAGCATCGATAGCCTTCTCAGAAATACTTAATAGCTACTATCGGTGAAAAGCCAACAAGGCAAGCTCATATTTCATTCCACACAATGTTATCAATGCATGATTTCTCACATACAGGTTTTTAAAAACTTTACTAACATATTTATATGTTCTTTCATGGAGATGATGTACCAGTATATTTCAGGTTAAAATGTCGAAATTATATAAAGGAATATTTTCTAAACATTTGGATTGGGCGAGTAGGCAATACTGCTAGACTTGTAAGATATGATAGCAACTTAATTTTTGTATCTGTGGATCATATAAATCAACCGTTTATGAGACAACTAACAATACAAAATAAGAGGGAGTTTCTTGAATTCTTCTTGCTTTTGATGATCTTCGTGACCTTCCGCAGACAAATTCGTCGCCTCAATCATACGACGTTATATGGAGTGACCCAATAAACTATGAATCAACTTAAGATGTTTTTTCTGCTGAAGGTTTTCACACCTGTTTGCCGGTGTTAAATGGAATAAGGTCACGTTAGCTTCTGACTTTCGGTATCTTTCTGATATTGGTTGAGTTCAGTTAAGTTATTGTTCTATATTTAACCTGGAAGTAAATAATGGCTAGGTATGTGTTTGCTACTGCAAAACGTATATTTATTTATAATGCATATGTGTTAACTCAGTCAGCTAGTCAAGTTCAAAGACGATTTGAAGAAATATCCCTGCCTTTAAAAGGACCGAACCGTATAACAATACATTATCTTTACAATAAATTTATGACCACGGATAGTGTTCAGTTTAAGAAACCTAACACCCATCATTTCTCCCTCTAAAAAAATTCACATAGACATCTTTCACAACAAACAGGCGTTTCATGACTCTTGCAAAGAGTTCGCATATACACTTGGCCGGCTTAACGGTGATTTGCTTGGCACCGGGAAGCACGTTGTTTGCCGGTGGAGTCGAATATTCATATCCCCTAAAATTCAAGCACATATCTATTTCTACAGAAAACAACAAACACCAATTTTGGTCATATAATGGCATTTCGTGTACAAGATCGCGAGTAGTATCTGCACTGTAGTATCTATTATTTTGTGTCGCTATTTGGCTATGTAAATAAAACTATGCTTCGTAAAAAAAAAAAAATGAACGCTGGTAAAGCGCACATCAACATTTTCCAGCACCTAATTGCAGAAATTAACTCTATTCACATTATCCCGTGGTTGGAATTCCTGAACTACAGTTATCTTATAGGGTTTTAATTTTAA
Organism: Metallyticus violacea; assembly: GCA_030762175.1. Classification (NCBI taxonomy): domain Eukaryota; kingdom Metazoa; phylum Arthropoda; class Insecta; order Mantodea; family Metallyticidae; genus Metallyticus; species Metallyticus violacea. Next base: position 26,264,168 of record CM060831.1, on the reverse strand, counting down.
AGGTTTAGTGGCATTCAAAGTCGAGGTTTGTGAAATTCCTGATTCCTGTGCAAACTTTTTCAGAGATTACTTTGGACTTCACTCTAACTTTTATCCGACGTCGTCGAGTTTTTCCTCTGTAAGAACAAGACGCTTTATTTTCGGTTTCTTATCAAGAACAGATCCCTTTCCCTAAATCTATTCACAAGATCATGAACCGTTTCTCCGTGAAGCGCACAAGGGAATCTGTCTATAAATCGCCGTCTTACTTCTCTACATGAGTTTGTTGTTACATAAGAATCCTACATGAAGCTTATCTCTGGATTAAATTATGAGACACTGTTTATAAACTGCCACCTACAAATTTAATTAAAGTGATGATAGGAAGTAATTATATGTAGCTTCCTTATTTTAATTATAAGTGTGGTTTCATTTCTATTTCCTGTGCAAGTGTTGGATTATTGTTTGTAATGTTATTTTCTTGCAGAAAGCTACTTACTCCAGCCATAAAAATCTGACCTGGGAATTTCTGTTACCTATTGTATCAATATTTATATAGAATGTTCAAGCAAAAGGCAACTCGATATTTTCTGGAGAAATTCTTAAGCAGGGTTCGTGGAAAAGATGTTTCTTATATATTGTCTAAAAGCTTTGATATTATTATACTACGCAAGAGTAGTAAACATACGTAGGCGAAAAGACAGGCTGATAACCTTTGGAAGGGAGATCCTAACGGTTCCATGTAATATGTTAGAGATGTGGGTTACTTGCAAGAAGTCACGTAAGCCATCTGACCAATAATGTAACAGAAAAGAATCGGAAGGAAACAGATTACCCAATACCCAATACAGATGCGAAGAATGGAAGAAAATATTTTAGATTTTTCTAAAAACATGTTTAAAAGAAGATAGATAGCTTCGTGAGAACGGGAGACTGTCATGTTTATTTAGTCTTGTAATTTTGCGGCCCAGGGGAGTCGATCCAGATTCTCTCAATTCAGTTCGAAACAGTCTCAGTTCAGTTGGAAGCACAGTCAAGTTGGGGTATTATCAGTGTGTAAGATAGCCACTTCTACCGTAAATGCTCAGTTTAGTTCAAGTTGCGTCTGTGCCAAGAGAATTCCGTCCAATTATCAATTTAGTTCAGTTCAGTCGAAGAATATTGTTAGTGAAAAATTATCAGTAGGGAGTAGGCAGTTGCGTCTCAGAATTAGTTGAATTTAGTGCAGTTTAGGATCAGAGTATTAGAGTTATTAAAGTGCGTTAACGTCAGAGTGATCGCCATAGTTTGTGCGAAAGTGGCACATATTCTCCAGGAAATAACTGCGACACATTTTAGATGGAATAGTCTATGAGCAATAAATTGTGTTTCATCTCCTATAACGAGAAATCTTATTAATCTTCATAACTCCTTCCCCTATGGTCACAGGACCATAAAAGTATCCAGCAGCAGAGTTTCAACAGCTGTAGCAAAATATAAATCACCGGAAACTATCATTGGAGAGGAAGCAGAAAACTTTTATCCCTGAGATCTCAATCATTAATCCAATCCTTAATCTAAACATTTCAAAATCTTTTCCTCCACATATTTTACATATTTAATTAACCCAATTATAATGAATACAGCTGCAATTAAAAAGACAAAAATCTCATACCCTGGAAGAATTGAAATAAAATATCCGTTAGGAAATGGTCAACATTGCTCAACCTGAGCTACAGCCAGTAGACTGGTGGACAGTTTTTTAAATAGATGTCAGAATGTATGGATAACGATGGTGACCAATTTCAACACCCCTTTCATAAAGTTATTAAGTAAAACATTTCAAAATAGTTGAAGAAACTGTTGCAGATGCCAACGAGCGCCGCTATCTCCTGTAAACAAAACACCGCAAGTTATTCCTTGTTCATTGGGTCGCTCTGTACATACTTTGTGCGTGGACAATGGCGGTGATAATTTTTAAAGTTACTACAATTGTTTGAATATAATTTTTATAATAATTAAATAATTGTTGTAAAAGTATAGAAATTTAATAAAAAATACTATTTCAAATACGTTCCCGTGCTTTTATATCCTTATATCTCGAAACGGAAGCATTTTCGGACACTGCTTTATTACGAAAAAATGTTTAATTTAATTCCCTCTATTACATAAGTAAATTAGAAACAGATGAAAATTGTGCAATAATCTTAATATGTGAGGAATATCCATAACGCTCCATAGCTTACTAAAAATTGTCAATTCAGAGGTTTTCCACAAACAGCCTGATCTAGTTCTAATAGTGTTATATGCTTTTCACACAGTCTTAAATATTTTGCATACGTTATAAGCGGTGTTCAAAGGACTTCTTCGTCTATAGTTGCCGAAATTACTTCGTGTGTCTCTAAAACATGTGCGAATTCGAAAGTAGCGGTAACCTGTAACGTATAAGAAAAGCATTTTTCACTTTTGAAGGGGCAAAGAATTCTGTCTAAGCGTTTGCTTCTCATGAATGAGGCTAAGCGAGCCGGCATCATGTTGACAATGCAAGGGCGTGTTTCAGAATGAGTTGCGATGGGCGTTAACCTTAAGACAGACTAAACCTGGTTCTCTTCAAGTGACACGCTAGTGACGAACGTCGGCAGGATGCATTGTTGCATACTTTTAGTACTTAGGTGTGTTCTTGGACCGTACAAAAACATATGGTATATAACATCCGTTCTATTTGCATGATACGCTATAATGTGTTGCTATTTTCAAATGCTAAACAGACTGTATTTGAAGAAATAGCAAACGATTCGTCATTTTATACAAGTTATTTGGGATAAAATATATGAGGTGCACATGGGAGGAGAGAACTAATAGTTTATCACAGTAGAATTTAAGTGGAAACCATTATCTCCTGTTTATAAGAAATATCTCACAGCATTAGAGCCCGAATTTTATTTAAAATCCAATTAAGTGTCATAAACTTAGATGCTTTTGTCATATAATGAGAGTGCAAAATGGAGATCATCTAAAGAAATATGCAATTGAAAACCAATGAGAACCTTAGCAGGAGGAAGATCTAAAAATAATGGAATGGTACCACAGTGAAAGACTTAAAAGAAAATAACATTAAATATTGGATAATGTGTGTACAGATAGAAATCAATGGAAATTGTTGAGAAGACCAAAACTTTCAAATGCAAGATGTAGCGCCTGATAAGAAGAAAAAGATTAATAGCATCAAGAAAAGTATTTTTAAAACTCTATCATAATAATGTGATATGCTATACGAGGGCTGTTCAATTATTATAATTATTTTGTAGGTATAGTTTATCATCTAACCTAACAATATTGTGTTAGCATAATGCTAACGTACACGCGGTAACAGTTTCATTGTTGTCGCTTCCGGTTCCCGTCTGTGAGAGGTGTGCAAGTTGAGACATGTTCACTTTTCCGTCTGCAGCAAAATGGAAGTGACACACGACGAACAATAAACTGCTCTGAAACTTTGCTTTCGTCTCAACAAATCTTCAGCTATGCAATGTTACAGGAGGGCTTGTTCTTCCCTGTAGCACAGCTCGAAGGTGGTTTACAGCCTTAAAAGGAGGATGAACTCGGAGCTGCAGGAAGAAAACTGCTGTCTAATAACACTACACACGTTGGTAAATGAAAAATTGCACATGAGGTGTGACTGCTGATTGCCGAACAAAACACCGTTTACGTTGTGCAGGTTTGATGCAGTAAAAGATGACGTTACAGGAGGACGCGGTATTTCTTTCGAAGGCAATCACTGCTGGTGAAACCTGGCTACATACTTCCATCCTGAGAGAAATAAAAAAATTATTCTTTTTTTTTTAAAAAGTGGTTCTTCTGTGAGAAAATTATGGCCATTTCATTTGTTGATATCCATGGAATTGTTTACCAGCATGTCGTAGTTGCAAACACAACTGTAATTGGGCTACACTAAAGGAATGTCCTAAAATCTCTGGTAGGCAAAGGCCACATTTCCATGCAACAAACACGACAATGCACAGCCATCATCGCAAATGCTGCTGCTGAATGTCTGACAAAAATCAATGTAAAGTGTATCCCGCGCCCTCCCTATAGTCCAGATTTAGCTCTGTGCGACATTTTTTCATTTTCCCCATATTGAAGAAACGCTTTAGAGTGAGGCGATTCTGAAAGATTTGTCCAAAAAATGTTTCCAGCGTACCTTTGAGGAATGGCAAAAACGCTGGGACAGATGCATTGCATCCAAGGAGGACTATTATGGGAAAGCTCATAATAATTATGAGAATGAGTAAAGATATGTTGTCAAAAAAGCATTCTTTATTGAACAACACTCTCTAGTACGTGTGTGAATTTGTAAGTTTCTTTCCATATTTAATCAAAGAAATGAGGATTTAAGAGGCTCTGAAATTCGTACACATTTACCAATATTAAGTACAAATTAAAGAGAAATTTGAAATAAGGAGAACCCCAATGGAACAAACATATTAATACACAGTAAATAATTTTAAGTCTATTCAATGTTCACTGTGTTAAGTATTTACATACAATAAAGGGGGTGTAAAATGTTTAGTTACATCTTTGAATAAGGCAAACCTATTTTTTTAATATTGTGTAACGCCCGTTTTTATTACTGAGGCACCATAGGCGGTTGACACTGATGATACATGTGATGACACGACAAACTGGGAAAGGAGTATTTTTTTTAAAGGAAGCGTTCCAGGCATACGTTTAGGGTACTTCCCCGGCATTTACCATTAATGACTGAGGAAAACCTGGAAAAAACCTCAGTCAGGACGGACGGTTATGTTGGGAATCGAACTTCAGACCTCCGCGCCTTAGTGATCTCGGCCACCGTAGCGGTACAAACCTAACTGAAGGAAACATCTGATTTAGTTATGCCCACTTTAGATATCATGCACCACATCCACTATCTAAAAGTAGTCCGATGACAGACCATTTGTCAAGAGAGAGAGTTGATATTTCTCTGACAAATATGGGAGACACGGCTCATATATCGACTTCTCTCTGTCCACTTCAAAAGAATGGTGAGGTCGACGACAGCGAATATACTTTCACATCTGATGAACCGTCAAGTGTTTACTTCACACTCTCAAGGATTTCAGTGCAGGTGCCAACGAGCTTTGAACTCTATGTCTCCAGTAAATAAATAGTTCGTTTTTAGCACATGATCCCAGCAGATACTCGAGAGATTCATTTTCGCTGCATTCAGAGTAAAGTCAGCAGGGCCCTATTGCAGAAAAGAACCGTCTAATACATACAAGTCCTTGTCTTGTAACTTTCTGTTCCACGAAGGAAGTGCAACACTTGTAAAGTATTAATAAAAAGTTACAAGTGACGTCATATAAGAGTAAGATGGAGGAACAGCTGTTTGGCATACGTCGCCATATACACAGCGAATTATTGTAATTCCTGCTAAATGGATCTCGTGTATTTTCTGATATATAATGATAATTTAAATATTTTATTATGCATTTATTGATATTCAAGTTTAATAATCCACTTTATTTTATTAGTCTATTTGATAATTTATATTTATTTATTTGTTTATATTGCTTGGCACTGTTATCATTATAAGCAAACAAATGGGAAATTACCGCCACGGGTGGCCGAGGTCGTTAAGGCACGAACTCGTGAGCGGGAGGTCTGGGGTTCGAATCCTGCCAGGACTGTCCTCCCTGACTGGGTGTTTTTCCAGGTTTTCCTCAGTCTTCATAACTGGCAAATGCCGGGGAGGTATCCAAACTTAGGCCTGGAACGCTTCCTTCCTTAAAAAAAAAATCCTTTCCCAATATATCATTTCATTTCATGTATCATCAGTGTCCACCGCCTGTGGTGCCTCAGTAGTAAAAACGGGCGTCAAACACTACTAAAAAAATGGGAAATTTGTGTCGAAAGTTGTTATTATAAAAGAGAATAAAGAATGAAAAATAATTGTTTTCGTGACATGTAGCAAGAACCATAAAAAACATTAACTAAGATGCTGGTCTGAAATAGGCATATGAAATAAAAAAAAACGCCAATATCAATCATAATCCTAACGTTAATTGCATTTAACCTAATTGTTTTATTATGTAGAAATACTAAATTATTCTTTCATACCCATCAATATCATCATTTTCGCTAATACTTAGTACATTTGGTTCCACTAACTTACAAAATCATATTAAATTTTGTGCTAGATTTAGTTATCAATATTCCTATACTTTTAGAGAAATTTATACAAATTACCAGAGCCAAATTAATCTGATACTTCTGTGGAACAGAACAAGGAAAAATCATTTGTAAGTTTGTAAGTATGAAGTTGTAACGTACAAGTGTAGCCGAGGCCTTTGTAGGACAGACTTTTACTAATAACTACAAGTTACAAGTTCATACACTTGTAATGTATCACATAGACCGAACTTTTATGAAACAAGGCCCAGGTTGCGCTGAGATTTCTGCCTGACCGACATCGTCAGAAAAGCAAGAGAAATCGCTTTAAAATTCAGAACATTAGTCCATTCAGAAGAGGAGAATATTTTTGTATTACAGATCCTGAAGCTGGTTGGTGGGAGCCTTAGCACAGAGCATGACACCTTTACCGCTCCAGGAATGAGTTGTCCTGTTTTAAAGATTCTGCCCTCAATTCCGTTCGAATGCGTCTAAGGAGCAAAAGCCTTTTCGTCAGCAAAGATGTGGAACAGAAAGCAAATGTGAATCATGGGCTCGAAGTATTAAACGCAATCGGTGGACGTCCAAAAGCGAATGTTATCGGAAAGAAAGAAAAAAAGTCTTCTAGCAACTTCATGAAAAACTGAACTATATTAATAATGAAAAATACTTTGGTATTGCTTTTCTTATTTAAAATATTTTTGAATCTTCTAATTAATATATGAATTTAGGCCTCTTTCTAACTTTACTGATGCACTCAATAAGCATCGTGTTTATTGAACATATTATGAACATTCTATTATTTTTCAGATCGTAATACACACTTGAGTTCCCCATTTAATTATCACTAGCACTGCAATGGGTATCTAATACAATTCTTTACAATGCACTTTCACCATTATGGGCACTAATTTACAATTACTTCATATAAGAGAAAGTGGTCAAATAGCATGCATTTTATAATTACATTTTATAAGGATGTTTAGCTTTGCACCTCCTCTTTTACCTCTCATCTGGAAATATCAAACAAAGGCTCAGACAAAGAAAAGTTCGATGGTGATATATTTTCAAAACTTCAAATTTCAGATCATTTTGTCATCCATTGTATGGAGGGTAAGGTGCTATCTTGAAACACAAATACTGTTTTTGACAGAAGTTCACGGCGTTTGCATCGCAGCTCGGGTTTAAATTTGTCTTCTGTCGAACAGAGTCACAGTAAGATCATTTTCTTGAAAGTGCAGCAATAAGTGACCCCTGACATTCCAAATGATTTCCCAGCAGAAGGGTCTTGAATATTTTCTGGATTGGAGACGACGGGTATTTCCATTGTCTCGACTGTCTCTTAGATCCTGGTCCATAATGGTGTATTCAGGATTCGTCACACACGCTTGTGACTGGCCGACATCCGCCCATCTGCTTCACACCTATGTCCGAGGTCATGACGGTTAATATTATACCCACAGTTTTGACTTGTTGAATTATACAGCAATATCATCAACAGTAATTTCCCTGTAATGACAATTTTCTGTTCGCTCTGTTTCACGATATTAGTGCCTCCCACTCAAATTTCTCCATCACTGAGGGTTTTATGTACTCATTCATACGCCTCCCCAGGTGGGTCGGACTCTGTGTGGCAGTGTGTTCCCGTCACCCACAGAAACTGAGTGTGTTACCGCTTTGTACTGTATATAAGCGGTTGGATTGTATTGTTAGGGTCGTAGGATATTTCGGTACTTCACTCTTGCTTAGGGCTGGCCGTTTGTGCCTAAACCCCTAATGTAGATGGTGGGATGAGGAAGTCACAGGGGATCTACGGGCGGTGAGGAACTGGCGTATACGGAGTTCCAACATATTTCCAGACAGAGTATCCCGAAGCCAGCGGAGGCTCCCGTCCAAAGAGTTCGAGTACCTCAGAATGACCGGGACAGAAATATTTCCAAGCACAAGCCACCTCGCCCTGGCATTTTCTATCGAACCAACAGAATGAAATGATATGAAATGGGAGAGCGGAAAATTCGTGGAAAGGAAAGACCAGATCAGACCAGACCTGTGACCAGAGAGATTAAAAAAGAAGAAGAAAGAAGAAAGAAAGAAAGAAAGAAAGAAAAAGAATTTTTTTTATTTATTTATGGACGTTCTTTAACATCTCAGGTCATCAGCGTGAAAAAGAAAAAGAAACTTGGTCAGGATCGCAAGGATTTTGAACCCAAATACCAGTCTCAAGTGCTACCACCTGAGCCATCCCACTCCGCTACATACTGTACAGATGTAAAAGATGTTACTAGATTAGGACACCCAACCAGTGGCACAGGTAGGCTTGCTTGGTGGTACTGGCACGCATAATTAACTTATATTGGAAATGGTATTAGTTTACAAAATTGTCTACTGGAAGCACTCTACTGGATAAATACATGGTCGTGTATCTCACTAAGCAGAGGAAAGATCCTCAATGTAACTAGCCTTCCTCCCTAATAGAGCTGTAGTCGAGAAAACTGACAAATATCTTCCTAAAGAAAATTCTGGTGTGAACATAAGAATAGATAAAATACGTGTCAAAAAAGGGGTAGGAAAATTAGAAAAAGGAAGGAAAAACAAAAAACAAAAAACATTCATTCAAATATGACAGAACAAAATCAATATGGTAAACAGCTGAAGGGATTCCCATGAGGATGAAACATATATGCTGCTCTTCTATCAAATTTCTTGTAGATCTCGGCGTGGTTGGTATTAACTAATTGGGCGGAGGGCATTGAAGGAGGGGGGAGGAAGAGAGAACGAGTTTTATCCGAACACTTGGCCGCAACAAGCCTACATACTACACCGTGTCCTGTCTTGCATTTAAACTAAGATTCACTAATGACAATATAATGTATTGTGCTGGTTGCCAAGGTCACCTCTCTAGCGAACACGTGTCCACGAAGCACACACTACGGTGGCTACCGGTCGTGTAAGAACTCTTTGTCTTCATGCTAGGACTATGATATATGTGTTTACTTTCACACATATTTTGGGGCCTCTCCCGTGTTACGTCACGCACTTTTTCCTGCAGAAATCAGCTGAAGCAAACTGTTGGTTGTTTACGCTCTGCTGCGGTGATGGATATTGCTGACGGCTGTGTCAAATCAATTATGAACCTTTAACGAGGAATGGAAAGTATTAGGAAGAACCTTGTACCTACTTTACTAGTGGTAGCATTCTTACTTGTATCCATAAAACTTAATTTAAGTTACGTTTATATATTTAACCGCAATCTACATTAACGTACTGTAAAACACAACACAACACAAGATATGTCAAAACACAACTTCATACAAAATGACCCACCGCTCCACATCCACATTCCCGCAAAACAACTAAAATATCCAGAATTCTTTGGTGATAATGCACACTTTTCTCTAAGGTTCCCAGATCTCAATAAGAGTTTCTTTCAGGAAAATGTTTTGGTAGCGTGGGGTCTTTAAAGAAATGGAAGAGATGGAAAATAACATTGTTGCATGGACATTAATTTTTGCTTAATCAGCTGTTGTATGTGATTATGATGCGGCTGCCATTAAAACCAGTGACATTCTTCTTCTCCCTTGCTCTCTTTTTCGAGGTGGGATAAAGGCTTTGGAGTATGGATGGACAAAGTGCGTAAACGACAAGAGAGAAGAATAAGAATAATTTGAAAAAGATATGCCGTAATTTTGTGCTTCATTCCGAGAACTTTTCAGAGGCCCCTCATAGAAAGTACAGATTGATTGGCAATACTCATATTAAAGTAATGTACATTTAACTACATTTGATGTATATTTATCAATCACTCTACATTTTAACATTTCACATGCTGTATATTTGCTACAATAAGTTGTTAGCACGCATAAGGCTTAAGTTAAAAAAAAAAACGAGTTAAATGGTATAGCAATTTTCCATTATTCTTTTTTATCACGAGCGGAGGAGGGTTGACTAGGTGTAGTAAGGTAATATCCGGGTACCCTGGTGAAAGAAACCATAATCTCAACCCAGCCTACTTATGGTTAAGGTGCTACCTTAAACAACCAGCCTTCCTGGCACATCCGACTTGCTACAGCAACTGAAGAAATATGGAATATTCTAAGACAATGTCTGCAAAATGCCGTGAATGGCGTTGTGTGTTAAACAAAACAACGGCGGATTGTTTTTTATTAGATTTATTTACCGACGCTCTTTAACATCTCAGGTCATCAGCGTCCCATTCAATTCAGGGCGTGAAACGGCCGGCAAATTTTGCTCAGAGCCTCTTTCACCGGCGGAAATATTCCCAATGGCATTCCCAACACAGTATTTTTCCCTGTGTTATTATAATGTTTATAGCACTAAGCTTTGAAGTGGCCTTTAAAAGAGTACATGTTTAAAATGCAAGATAAAGCAGAAAACGTCTTTCAATTTCTCTGAAACAGAAACAAAAGGAGGAACATCGATACGAGTAACATTGGCGCTGAAAATTCCTGAAGGTTGTAATTTATATTAATGTTATGGAAACAGAAAATCGTTCAGTAGTAGTAAAAAATATCTGTTCTTTACTAACGACTCCACTCGGTTTTAGGAGGGTTCCTTTATTTGCATTTAGATTAGAATTGTTGTTTATGTAATCGGAAAATCTCTCAACAGAAGTAAAGCCATTAGGTGTAGCAAAGGGAGGGGAAAATTATGAGGTAACTTATTAACTCATGCATAGGAACTGCTGGCCTTGGCGAGAAAGCATAAAGCAAAGAGCTATTATTTCTGCTGTTAGGTTTGCCGAAGGTTCTTTGAGATTATCATATCTTAGCCCCTCCTTATAGTTGCTGAAAATAAGATAACTGAGTACTTGAATGAACTATTTGACCGTGGTGACTAAAATTATTACATGGGGTGACGCAAAAGTAGCTACACACTTGTGAATTTCAGTTAACATGCGATTGATTTCACTTCTTTGCATGTTATGTTCAAAGCGTTTTTCTTCTTCAATTGTTTTTAACTGTACGTATGTTTCTAGGTTTGTATTACTGTCAACAAAAAGAGAAGGAAACAAGAAATGAATTGTCAATAACAGTTGAAAATGTAAAGTGGAAAGAATTTTTTTGCTGTAAAGATAGAACACCAATGAGTTTAAGTGCTGTACTGAGGGACGAACAGAACATTCACAATCACGTAAAGCTGTATACAATGTGCGAGTACTTCACAATTTTGAAATTGAAGGTTCTGTTTTGAATACACAGTAGGACAACACGGACTGAGGAAAATGAACTCAATATCTGTCTGGCTGTCACGACTAGTCCAAGACTACTCAAGACTATTAGCAGTAGAATTTCCAGCAATGTCAAGTGTGTCAATCCAAAGCATGTTGCATAAGCAGGAAGTTTAAAGTGTCTTTGTTGGAAGATGATCCAGACATTCTGTGAGATTATGCTCGATCAGTATCGACATGATACCAATTTCTATCAAAGCATTGATTGGTCGGATGAGACTACCTTTATGTTATCGGGATATCTAAACCGACATAACTATACTTACTGGTACACGGAAAATCATCATATTTTGGAGCAAGCGCTAAATCAACAGGGGTAAATGTGTAGGGTGCAATATCGGGACGTGCTGTAATTGAGTCATACTTTATTAACGGATATCTCAATGATAACAAGTACTTGACTCTACTTCAAGAGGTTAAGCCAGAAATCATCATGCATTTTGACAACTTAACTTTGATCAACTTTACTTCCTTCAAGATAGAGCTGCTGCGCATTATGCTATAGTTGTTCGGACGTACGTTGATAACGTTTTCAATAGAGCAGTGAAAATAGATCCCAAATTTCAATTATATGCATCTGTATGTTGTAAAAGTTTTATTTCATTAGTTTTAAGTCCTTGAGAAAATGGAAACTGAAGTTGGTAAATTTAACACTACAATTTCATGCTCCCCTTATACCCTGAGGACTCCAAAGCACATTCGCTTCTGTTGGTCCAGTATGGTTACCGGTCTCGTAGACCCATGACAGCAAGCTAAAACCAGTCAAGGTAAATTACATTTTTACAAGGTAAAAATCCTACGGATGGCTTCTTCCGGAAGGAAAGTAAGTCATTGTTGCCGTACATTTACGGTTCTTAAAAGAGCCTCATGCCTGGAAGAAGAGGCCTCTCTTGTTGATCAAAGATTTTATGAACGTCCTTAAATAAACCTAATAATAATAATAATAATAATAATAATAATAATAATAATGATAATAATAATAATATCCCTTACACACATTGTGGCAGATGAGCTCAGAACTGCAATACATAGAATTGAAGAGAGTCTGTTACTTATATAAACAATGTGGTGTAACTAAGTTGAAGAGTGATATAAAAATGACATTTTCTTATGCATTAAGCCAGTAACAAAAAATTTAAGATTGCGTAGAAAGTTAAGAAAATATGAGGTTACATAATACTGTTATCTGTTACTTTTGAAAAACCCCCATACTATGAGGTATATGACGCATGTGCTGTAGTTGGCTTCATTCTAACCAATCACGCCATTGTCACAATCAGAAAAACAAATATTTTATCTTTCTATTTTTTGCACAATATTTGGAAAACGCAACAACTGTAGATTCCGTTAAGGAGTAAATTATGCCCTTTTCTTCTCTGTCTCTTTGTTGTTCTTTTTATCCGTTTTATATTTTCCTCTGCTTCCCTCTAAAGAGAGAAACAAAAATTGAAAGAAAGAAAAGAAAAGAAAAACCTCCTCATTTTTTAAACTTTTTTTTCCTTATTCCGATTTCTAAATATCGCGCCTCTGCAGTAACATATCTGTGCCAACATGCTAATGGAATATTGGAAGTATAAAAGATGCCTTTATTGTACGATCATGAAAATGTTTTCTGTGATAACGTCCATCCTCATTAGGCCACGCTGGTGTATGCCAATAATAGACAGGGTGCATCTGCATAATCATCACACAATAGACTGTCGAATATTTCTATTTCCACTGACCAAGGTTTGGTAAAGATACAGCTTTGGGAGGTGCAATTTTGAAGGCAAACATGACAAAATTTAATTTAAAGAACACTCGACCAGTGAAGTTTATTTACTGAACAATTCAGGAAAATTCGCTGTGCTCAAAGACTCTGCTTACTATGCAAATGATAGCCTGACAAAAGCATTCCAAATTCCAGGCAGCAGCGAAACTATGACGTAAGTCGTACGTATGTGTCACTGCTTTTAGAAGAACAAACAGAAAATAAAAAACTACACGAACAAATGTGTCCCTCTTGAATTTCGCTCGACAAGCAAAGAACCGAAACTGATTCACATTAAAGTCCAAAGTCATGACTCTGTCGATATGAACAGACCGTGCTGATTTCAATTTACGTCATAAACAGCTCACACCACTGCAGGAGTTGCGTTGCAAGATCAGTTTCACGTAATAAACAATAAAAAGACCAGTACGGGCGGTTAAGGCTTGAATTTCCCTGCATAAAAATTTTCCCCCCATTTCCACCATTGTTCCTTTGAACTTGTGGGATTCTCTCCCAGCTTGGCGAGAGTATAGCCGATTTCTGAGGTTGGGGTGCTTGGAAGGACGCGGCTACGTTATTCATGAATAGCTACTGAGCGGTTGGTAGATGGTAATGAGCCCAGGGGACTTTGTGGCCTAAGTTTCCCAGGGCATTCGTCTTAAGGCCCGGAGGAAAAGCCCTGAAAAAACCTCAATATGGAAACAGGTACAATCGGGAATCGAATCCTAGTCCGTTGCGTAGAAAGCAGAATGCTGTATTAGACCTTAGCGGTGCATTAGGATATGAGTTTTTGAAAAGATTGCTTAAGATGATGGGAAGAGGTGAGTTAGCGGAATGTTTAAGAAAACTGGAAAACTCTACGTGGAGCGAGCGAGACGCAAATAAAATATTGACTTCTCTGCTCCTATAGCTGTGTGCTTCCTCTCAACTATTTAACAAGTCTCTTTCCTTAATTTCCGGTAAATTTTGTACGAAAATAATCTAAAATGTTCTCGAAGGAACGATTTTTTATCTTGAACTTTATTTTAATTGTTCAACATGCCAGCAAAACTCAGAGTAATTATCGTGCCTATGAGGCGATTTCCTGCAAATGCGCAAAATAATCCTCTACAGCTGCAATGGGCTCTTGATTTGTTAAAAAATGTGAACAGCGATGAAGAGTTTAAACTTTCGGAGGAAATTAAAGTTAGAGGGAGCCAAATCTTGGGGTGTAGGGCAGATGCTTCAACCATTCATATTTCAAATTTCTCAAATTTCCGTTTGCTAAAACACTTTGTCTTGATGATTATTGTCAGTTTTACAATGTATCAGTTGATCTTCTGCCACTCAATTACAAATTTGCTAAATACAAACATTTTCACATTTATAATTATACTTAATTATAAATGCATGAACTGCTAAAAGCCAATTCTTCTCGGTCCAGCCATTGTTCTTCTTTCAGGTGTCTACTCTCTGTGGCCTTCCTTATTTTCCGCCTTCATAGTGGAATCCATTTATGTATCATCCTCGGCAATCTTTTTTCACCCATTCTATTAAATGATCATAACATATCAATTGTTTTGTTAAAATATCCTCCACAATATTTTTTAATTCCCATTTTTTGTCTTGTATCATTCCTGATTCTATCTTTTAGCGACACCCTTGATCACCGTCTCCAGTGATCCATTTCCATTGCCAAATGTATTTTATTTATATATTTTTAAGTAGTCATGTTTCTACATCATATTAAGCCATGCTTCTAAAAATCGATTTGTGAATTTGATGTTTTATTTCTAAATTAATATGGCGTAAAATGCTAGGTATGGCTACCTTGGGAAGGGAAGTAAAGTCGCGGGTTTCATGTCGTAGATTTACGGCACGAAAAAGAACCTCAAGTCTGAAAGAAGAGGCAACTGAGCAAATTTTATCGGCCGTTTCACGCCCTGAGTTGAATGTGTTGATAATGATCAAAGATGTTAAAGAGCATTCTTAAATAAAATAAACCTAAACAAGCTTGTAAGGCTCTAAAGACTGGGTGGCATTTTTTCCTCTTGCAACTTGGATTTTTACGGAACTTTGTTTAATAATTTTTAGGACGGTATTACTTATTACAAATTATAAACAGCTACGGTATTCAGTTTTCGAATGTTTACTGCTAGGAGCAATGCTGTACATATATACAACATATGTGTGTGCGTGTGCACATATATTATTATATATAATAAATGAAAAATAAAAGTAAATATACCGATATTTTGCTACTAATAAGTGTATGATCTATTTCTGCTTCTCTACGTTTATATATTTACCGTGCGATCAGTGTTATTTTTCCCCGGAGTGATTTGTCTATGGGCGAGCCGCAGCTTGTTAGTCGGTTAGCAGCCCAGCCGGGTCTGGTGATTAGCGGGAGGGTGGAACAATAAAATAAATCAACCATATAACAATACAGAAACTAATTTAAGAGACTCATTACGTACAAAATTATCAAATGAAGTGTCGAAACTGCCCGCCTTCGTTCTCCACACATTTTAGGCATCTCTTAGGAAATAATTCATCAGTAGCTGTACTTAATTTTAAGAAATCCGGACCATTTCCTAACGAATATCTCTGAGTTTTGTATGATATGCGGATTCATCTTGTACACCTTAATTTTTCGTCTATCCTTCGCAGGCTGTTAAATCGGGGGACCAAGGGGCGAGCACAAATCCCTACTACTGCTACTAGTAGTAGTAGTATTTATTTCTCTTGCATCAACATACAAAATTATTTTAACAAAATAAACACAAATAAAAAACATTACTTTTAAATATAACAATTTGAAACTGCGCCTTCGACAATTCCAGAAGGCACTGACTCCAATCAAAATTTATTCCGATTGATTGACTCAGCCCCCGAGTCACCGGTTCATCAGCAGCTACCTACTGGAATATCCAGGGGACCGGACTCTGATCCAACCAAATACAAAACACAACATTAAATTTAATACAATATTAAGTATGTTTCCTACAATTCTAAACCTTCCTTCTTTTTTAATTAAACCCATTCGCTATTCTTGAGAGTTGCTTGTTCCTCACTAACACAAATCCCTACTAATAACTCTGTCTTGTGGTAACACATGGAATTATTTGTAGTGTGAGCAGTGCATGACCGCACTCCCTGTAAGTTAATTCTCTGATAAACAAGTAAAAGAATCAACTGTATGCTTTAAAAAATGGTCCTAAGATTCTTTCTCCACTTAGTTAACACATGTGAATCGTACATAAAGGCACGCTGCGCCGTTATAAACAAACGAGGCTTTTTTATTTCACTAGAGTTTAACGCCCGTTTTCATTACTGAGGCATCACAGACGATGGACATGAAATGATAATCTGGAAAAGAATGTTTATTTTTTTAAGGAAAATGCGTTCCATGCCTTTAGGTTTAGGCTACCTCCTCGGCATTTGCCATTTGTGAGGATTAAGGAAAACCTGGAAAAAACCTCAGTCAGGGAGGACGGTCCTGGTGGGAATCGAACCCCAGACCTCTCGCTCACGAGTTCGAGCTTAAAGATCTCGGCCACCCGAGGCGGTGCACAATGCACTTTATGTTAACTGTCAATTAAGAAACGAACAATTTAACTCACATCCGAGAACAGCTGCTGACAAGTAAGGAAGCCCAGGCTTGCTACCCCATCTAGGTCGAGATAAACAAGTGGGGGCTCGCGCACAGAAAAACCCAGCGCCGCGAGGGAAAGCATCACGGATTGCACAGTAAATATATTACGTGGGGACTAGATGCATTGTAGGGAGATAAAAATACACAACTAAGAAAAATGTTTCAATGTTATGTTGTCGTTCAGTGAAAGAAACGAAGTAAATAAATCAGATATAAGCTGGCTAACTGTGGCGTCTGCCAGTGCACCCTGACAGTGTAGCTGGTAGGGTAATAAACTGCTGATAAAGAAAAACATCTTAAATATGTTGCATGTCGAAGGACCAATCAAAAGAATAACGAAATTGTTTGCTTACAATTAAAAAGCGTAAAGGTTATAAAGGTAAAATTGAGACCGGGAGGAGTGCGTGCTTTACCGAATACTATTCGCAGCTGCAGCGTTGCTGACTGCTGGCCGGGAGGCCCGGGTTAGATTGCCGGTACCGGCTTAGGAAATTTTCTAAGTTAGGGAGATCTGGAACAGGGTCCACTCAGCCTCGTGAGGAAGCTGCCTGATGGAGAGTGGCGCTCTTCGATCACAAAAGCCGCATGATAGGGGAACTTGCACTCCCTATCACGGCTGATTACATGCCCCCCCTGCAATACTGCCATCTATCAATAAAATCGTAAGACGGAGAAAGAGGAAGCAGGCGTGCCTGCGGCAGACTAAGGCTCACTTGGGACTATAGTGCCGAAGATGATGAAGAAGAAGAAGAAAAAGAAGAAGAAGAAGAAGGAGGAGGAGGAGGAGGAGGAGATTGACAGCTGCCCCTGTACCCTCTCCCTTCTATTGTGATTACTCCCTCGAACATGCAACTTATTTCAGATGTTTTATTTGTCAGCAGGTTAACCACCCAGTTACTAATATTATTACACTAGAAATAAGACAAGTTGCAATCGAATGAGCATTTGTCAAAGTTTCTCGCTTGGGATCACGAAAGCTTCTGGTTCACATCTGCGCCGCGTGAGGACACAGTGAGCGAAAATGGCGAAGGAGCCTCAGAAACCTTTCTCATATGTGATGCAATTTGCAACACACTGTGTGTCTTCTTCTGGAGCTTCGTTCCTGCCCAGTGATCTTACGAACCTTGCCAAATGCACTACCCATACTATGACGTCAATCACTATCGGTTAGATGTGTGGCCAAAGTGTTCACACTGAAGACTTTAACGTGTCAGTACACATTTTGTTAGCTATCTTTCAGGTAATAAAATGAATTTAATTCGGAGTTAAACAAAAGGGGAATAAATTTAACTTAAATTCGGAACACACTTTTATGCTTATCCTGCATATAACTGTGTGATTGCTTGTTTTTCGTGCCCATTTTTACATTTCCCTACACATGGTAGTGATATAACCTAACAAAACACAAACTGAAACATTCTAAATGAGAATTTATGAGATATCTTTTCGACATAAACTTGAAAGATCATGTAGGAAGCTATGAATTAGGAAACAGCCTGTAGTGTTACAAGAATAAATTAAGCTAGCAAGTAAAAGCAATATCTACTACTGCAAACAGCTACTTACATAACATCGGTCCTAGTGGTCTAGTGGTAAACATACTTGCCTCGTAAAACCAAGATCGCGGGTTTAAACCGGGCCAGGATGGATTTTTTTTTCGGGCGTAAAAATCCTAAGTATGGCTTCCTTCGGAAGGGAAGTAAAGCCGTGGGTCCCGTGTCATACATTTACGGCACGAAAAAGAACCTCAAGCCTGAAAGAAGAGACCTCTGAGCAAAATTTGTAGGCCGTTTCATGCCCTGAATTGAATGCGACGCTGATGACTTGAGCATCCGCAAATAAACCAAATAGGCAACAATCTACTTACACATCGACAGGTAGGCGAATTATAGGATGACCGATATAACAATGTCGAGAGCAGTTAGTTCATTTGATTTCACTTTGGTTCGGAACGGGCATCATATGTATATTAGTAGTCGTTCGTTTCTAAGCCTTGCTAAGTTTGATTGTTATAA
Organism: Metallyticus violacea; assembly: GCA_030762175.1. Taxonomy (NCBI): domain Eukaryota; kingdom Metazoa; phylum Arthropoda; class Insecta; order Mantodea; family Metallyticidae; genus Metallyticus; species Metallyticus violacea. Next base: position 26,245,395 of record CM060831.1, on the reverse strand, counting down.
ATACACACCTTTACAGAAAACATTATTCCTTGCTGACATCACTCTTTACATTATTATTATTATTATTATTATTATTATTATTATTATGTTCCTTTTGGAGGAAAAAGAGACAAAATCGCTGAGCTGCTAAGCCCAACCATAATCCAGGATACGGAGTGAAAGCACTGTGCCGGAGTGAAACCTAATATCAGAGCCCAATCAGTTAACCAAGGTGTGTTAAGATCTGAGCGGGCAGTGACCTCCTCACAGCAGTGCTCATCGAGGTCAAGGCACAAAAGTAACAACGGACCCGCCTAGGCTATCAGCACGCGCAGCATTCCACTCAAAAGGTCGCGGGTATGAGTACCACTTCCTAACAAAGAACCAACTGATCAAGTGCCTTCTTATTGTCTTTACAAAAAATTAATGGTATTTTTAAAAGTGTGAAATAATGTAAGTTTATGTATGGTATTAGCTCGATCAATTTTGACATTGATGATTGGAAAAATCTTCCAAAATTCCTGGTTTTGGAAACAGAAGAATTACTTCAATTTAAATAAAAAAACAGGGTAATTATTTAAAAATTCAGAGAGGTATGCATGAAATTTAGAAGCTCTTTTAAGCTGTTCTGAAAATTGGTGGAAATTATTAATATATACATGCAATTTACACAGAAATTTTGAAATCCTAGTGTAATAATTTTGGGAAAAAGTTTTGTTAATATTTTGTTTGCAATTGCGATAAATGCATGAACTAAAAGTGCAAATGTCACTTAAAACATTTTGTTATGAAAATTATAACGATTTTCTTTACCTATAAAGTTTCTAATGTTAATTTGTTCCAAATGTTATCTCAAAAGGTGACTCGAAATGTTCGAGCACTTATGACAGTTAACCAAACTATTATTAATTTATTTGAAATGTATTTTTTCACCCCACACAAATCGTGTAACTCACTATGGTCTGATTCCAAACCATAACCTAACACACGATTTGTTTGAAAATATATAATTTAAAACAAATTAAACATAATAATGTACTTAATTATAAGCCCGGGGTCAAAAGTACTCAAAATTTTCGAATCGCCCTTTAGGCATAAACGACATAACCTTTGAAATGTCTGGAGTATACGGGAGAGATTCGGAGCTATGGTAGACTTTTGATTTGATTTATTTACGGACGCTCTTTAACACCTCAAGTCATCAGCGTCCCATTCGAATTAGGGCGTGAATCGGCCGACAAATTTTGCTCAGAGGTCTCGTTTTACAGACTTGAGGTTCTTTATCGTGCCGTAAATGTACGACACGGGACCCACGGCTGTACTTCCCTTCCGAAGGAAGCCATACTTAGGATTTTTACGTCCGAAAAAATCCATCGATCCTGGCCGCGTTCGAACCCGCGATCTTGGGTTTAGAAGGCAAATATGGTTACCACTACACCATCAGGATCGACAGCTATGGTAGGACAGGGCACGGTAGCTCACATGGTAAGATCATCGGCAGTTCAAGCCGAAGATTCATGGTTCGAGTCCTGAATTTTTCCTTTATGACTCAGATTCCATGCTTAGCCTAACACATGGCTCGTGTGAAAAAATCGTATTTCAAATAGTATTATCTTATGCAAAATCACATTTCAGCTGAGAATAAATTTGTTTGCCATTTTTAAATGTAATGGAATGACCCTCTATAGAAATCTTCAGATTGAAATAGCAATTTTGCTTTTTACTTTATTTTTTCTCTTATGCTAAATCTCATATGTCTCAAATGATTTCACAGTGGCTGAATTGTATGATCGCAACACAAATATAAGAGAAGCTGTCCTAGTTAAATTGCAGGATGTATAAGGGCGTTGTCTTGGCCTACTCATTGCTTATGCCAAACCGTTTCCTACATTCGCTATGCCATTCATTTTGAATATCTCTTTTACATTCTTTGGATGACTGATACGAATCTTCATATTGAGATGAAATCTTCCATTCTTATATCGGTTAACTTCCTGCTTGCTAATTTATTATGCTTAACCGTTGGCTAATGCAATACCTAACTGCCTACATGCTAAATTGTCACTGCAAAACTATCAGCTCACTGATTAAGGTTGTAGTGCGCTAAACAACCGAGAAAAAAATAAAATTTTGTAACTTTTTTGTTTGTCACCATAATTTTTCGTTGCTAGGATACTGATTACCGTTTGACATCTGTCATTTGTTATTTGGAGCATTACGCTTCTAAATGCGCCTTAACTTTTCAGATTTGAGGAAAGTTTGCGCTATTTGCGTACTAAAAAAGATGAAATATTTTGGGAGGAAGCGCTGATGGCCTAAGTGAAGAATATTTCCCTGTCATTTGCCATTGATGAGGGCTGAAGAAAAACCTACAACCTCAGTCAGGGAGGAATGTGATGGCGGAAATCGCACCGCAGTTCTACCGTTCCTGACCGTACCTTAGTCGCTATTAGCCGTCTCTGTCGATGCTATTAAATGAACATGTTATAGAAATAGAAAAAGGTATAATTGTTGTATTTGCTGACGACTTCGCATAAAAACTACAATTATTTATATTATACATTAAACAGTACAATTTTAAAAAGCGAAGCATTAAAAGGTAAATTCTTTATATAGTCAAAGTACACAAAATATTTCTCCCCCCCATTCTCTCTCTAGATGTACACAATACAGAATGTACGTAATTTAAAGTCGCTTTGCAAAAATGAGAACAACGCATTTATTTAACTATCACACATTAGTTCACTTTAAGAGATAAAATGTTTTTGTCACGCTCTTCACTACTTTCGAACATATTTTATATTCTTAGCGTAAGATTTCTTGCATGTTGCATGTTTTGCCCGTGTCCTTCAAGGATGAGTACACTTGAAAGAGACAACGTTAAGAAAATGTTCAGGAATAAGAAATGTCTATGAAAATGCACCTGGTATTACCATACCTCCTTACACGTTGAGGCACTCAGATTCCGTGTGCACTTGTTGTGATCATTTTAATTGAAAAATAGCGTGTGAGATTCTGGATTGAATATTTATGTTTCCAAATTTATTAGCAATACTGACTTGAACAAAAGTTTGTCATATATTAACAGTATATTTTTAATTTTGAGGATTGGAAACCCATGATCAGAACATTTACTAGTTCTTGAAAAAACAAAAGATATCAAACAGTATTTGAAACACTTTGCCATAAACAATGCTAAGATTTCTATGGGAAAAAAATGATAAGTTTGCAGGCAATATGAACTGGTAAAAAAATAAAGAAGAGGTTTATAATTCAGTGAATCATAAACTTTACAACTCTGTCGTGAGTTCACGCGGGGAGTGCTTCTACATTAGCGACAGTTTGAGAAGCTATGAATAGCAGCGTCTTTTTTGCAATACTGAATAACGCACATTTACAACTTTTGTTGCACAAATTGAAAGACATGCCGGACAGATTCTTCATAATCGCCTCCGCAGCCTTCATCACTGCTTCTGATGATGGAAAATGCCTCCCACGAAGGATTTTCTTCAATCTGGGGAGTCGGTCCTGGTGGTCTAGTGGTACCATACTTGTATCGTAAACACAATATCGTGGGTTCAATCCCGGTCAGGGTCGTTGGATTTTTTTCGGGTGTAAAAATCCTAAGATGGCTTCCTTCGGAAGGGAAGTGAAGCCGTGGGTCTCCTGTCGTAGATTTACGGCACGAAAAAGAACCTCAAGCCTGAAAGAAGAGGCCTGTGAGCAAAATTTGTCGGCCGGCCGTTTCACGCCCGGAATTGAATGGGACGCTGACCTGAGATGTTAAAGAGCGTCCGTAAATAAATAAATCAATCAATCCATCAATTTGGGGAAAGGAAAAAGCCATACGGACTATAAGAGGGCGAAGGACACACTTCACGTTGATTTTTGTGAGATATTCAGCATAACATTTGCGATGTGTGGCCGTGCAACATCCAGTTTTGTTGCACGGAAATGTGACCTTGCAGAGTTTTCAGGACATCTTTGTATTGCCCAGTTACAGTTGTGTGTGCAGGCACCACATGCTAGTAAACCATTCCTTGAATATCGAAAAACTTTCCCAGCTGAAACAATTACTTTTTTACACACAGAGTTACTGTTTGCTCTCTGATGTAGACAAGTTTAATCAGCAGTGATTATTTTTAAAAAAATAAAAATAACTCTGCTTGCAAGCCTGCAGGCGAACCTCCTTTTGTTCAGAGACCGGCAGTCTTGGAACCCATTGAGCACAAACACGTCTCCTGTGTAACTTTTCAGTTACCGACGTATGAATGGCACCCAGTGAAATTTTCAGAAATTCTGAAAGTGTTGTTAATGTTATTCTATTACCCTTTCTAACAATGACAGCAGTGGTGTTAATGTTTTCTTCCGTTAGAGCACAAACTGAAGCTCTGGGTTCGCCTTCCTTTGAAAGTGTTTGCTTTCCATCTTTACACATTTTAAATTATCTTCACGCTGTGCTATAGGGAAGGACAAACTCTTCCTAGGCCTTCTGTAACATCGCATACCCCTCATCTGAAGATTTGTTGAGACGAAAGAAGAATTTCAGAGCAGCATGTTGTTCATCACCTCTATTTTGCCGTAAATGAAACTAAACACGACTACTTATCCATACAGCAAGAAACACCGAGAATGCTGGAGCTGCTGGTGTGCAGTCCCGAGCGATGCAGAGAGAGCCAAATGTAGTGAGACTTCTACAGATATAGCTGGATAATAAGACTTTCAAGCGCAACGGCATGGTAGCTCAGAGGGTTAGAACGTCATTCTTTCGCTATGAAGATAGTGGTTTCCATTCTGTATATACTGGTGCTTCCCCCCTCTCCCTACCCCTGCCGGAGTTAAGGAGATTTGCCACCATTACAACGACTTACTTCCTAACATAGTACCACGCACACGATGCGCTATAAATCGACATTTACGAATTTCTTTTTCTATTGGAATCAAAGGAGATTTATCACCATTTTCCCATTCCTATCAATTTATATTTACGAAAAGGAGGCGAGCCTAGGCAGTTATGCCTTAGCTCGCCGCAGCAAAACACTGGGTCCATCGGTTTATAGGATTAGTCCGAGGTTAGCGTTAAGGTTAGTGTATACACAAACACACACACACATAGTGTGCCTACCTCACAACAGTGCGTATCTGGGAGGAACGGATGATGTGAGGGAGACACCTGTCGAGCAGGATGCACAGTCTGCGATGACGTAGACGCGGTCCCTAATAGGCTTCCAGATATAATATCCCGATAACTGTGATTTTATTTATTTAGTTATTTTGTTTATGGACGCGGCCGAATACGAGTCCCATGCGGTCGGTGAGGTTGCCAGATAGACATGGCAAGACCTTATATAGCCTTACAAAGTAACGTTCAAACTGTTTCATGGAGTAACAGTGCTAAGTCAGTTACTGTATTGTCGAAACTGTCCCTCCCTCACACTGAACAATGGACAGCATCTGATAACTGCCTAGTTTCCAGCTTAATAGCGACACTTTTATGACGACAAATGCTGAAAACAAGCGAGAACTAGAGTGCCTCTAATGGATTTACATTGCTACCTGTTGCAACCAACCGGGGGAAGCACCGGAAATGGCAATCGAGATGGGGAACAATAAGGAACGTTTACTGACGGCACTAGCGTGCACGACGCTTTTATGGCACAAACGAGCGGGAAGGTACAACGACAAATAAAGAGCGTTCGCATACAAAGTCCGCAAATAGCAATGCAATGTGTTTCTGCTTCATTTCTGCTATCTATGCTGGGAATATTTAGGATGTAAAACAACAGAAATTGATAAGCAATATAGCCTTTGAAAATGATAGAGCAAGAATTTAATTTAAGTACCAAAATTCGTAACTATTGCAATAAAATATTACGTTAATATAATTAAACACTTTAAATCTAACAAAATATTTAAAGTTTTAAAAAATCACTGATGACTTTCTTTTTAGTGTTGCTTACGAAGATATTTCACTTTTAAAATAACACAATTAGATGTTGATGTAAATAAAATTCTGATGAGTAGACATCAATCAGAATTTCTTAGCAAAAAGCATAATAAAATGGAATAAGGGGAGTAGTCATAGGCTATGAGCCACTCTCTCTGCTTATCAATTCTTGTTTAGACCCAACGCACGATATCTCTGCACCCAGCCTGCGTCACAAAGCCAGAAGCAGCATCTCTATTACTTGCTATGACGACATTGTCGGAATATCACATAAGCTGAACTTGCATTCTAGTGAATTTGGATGCTAACTACAGGCACACGCACACAACCCCCCCCCCCAAAAAGCACATGGACACTTTTACTTTCACTTGTCACGATTGTACATTTACTGAAGTACATAATAATATTTTCTTGGAAAATATAGTTGCTCTAGAAGAAAGTTACGCGCAGGCGCAGAATGTTCTATCTCATTGAACATTTCTCCCAAAATTACAGATTCCAAATCGTTCGCGAGGCCTGCCTGCCGAGCGGTAGCTGATAGCTTGTGTTTTGCTTTGTTGGGTAGTTTGAGTGCACATAATTTCATGTTAAGTGCTTAAGAATCCTGACGTCTACAGCAAAGTAAATATACCGGCTTTAGTTAAAAACGCAGTTTGCTCGGGGGCCTAGATCATTAAGCCACGAACTCGTGAGCGGCAGGTCTGGGGTTCGGTTTCCACACTGACTGAGGCGGTTCCCTCCCCCCCCCCCCCCCCAGATTTTTCCTCAGTCCTCATAAATGGAAAATGTCCTGAATTTAGCTCTGGAACATTTCCTTTCTTGAAACAATTTCTTTCCCAGTTTATACTTTCATCTCATGCTTTATCAAAGTCGATCACCGCCGGTGATTCCCAGCAGTAAAACGGCGTTCAACGCTAATAAGGGGGGGGGGGATGTTCGCGTGTTTTTGTCTCGGTTACAAGGTGTGTCACAGACGGCTGTGCCCACGCAACTCCGCTTCCTAAAACATGTTTAAATTCCTCATATGTTGTCCTCCCTCAGCTAAACAGACATTCTAATTGCCAACTTTTTTCTAGTAGTTCCAAGTTAATTGTGAATGTTTTCTTTAACATTTTAAAACCTGTGTCAAGTGCTAATTTCGGAGGCGATTTTGTTGGTGAACGTTCAAGATTTGTGCCATTTCCCTTTAATTTTTCACTGATAAAATTCTTTTATGCATAATAAATTAATTGACAAAGAAAGTTCTGAATAAATTCCGCACGTATACGACGAGATGATTGTGTTTAAAAGTATTTAACAGACAAAATGCATTGCTCTATGTAAACTATCTTCATGAATGAATATACACTGCCGTAAGACCGGCAAAAGGTTTAGGAATCAATCAGGAAATGATTATTTGCTGTCGCTAGAGCCTCTTTTAAATTTCTGTTTTCAGGTATTTACTCCTCCTAATGACCCTATTTTCTGATTTTTCAGAACTTTTTTTTTAATGGTATATAGCGAGTTTCATTTCGAAAAACAAATGTTGGTGCCATTGAAGCGACTTTAACATTTTGGGTTTCAAGTAAATCCCCGCTCCTAATAGTTTAATTTTGCTGATTCTCAGAAACTCTTTTTTAAATTTTATTTCAATGACATATATCCAGTTTCTTGGAGAAAAACAAAAATTGCGTCGGCTAGAACGATTTTTAAAATTTCGCTTTAGGTTAACCCTCACCTCTAATGACCCAATTTTGCTGGTTAACGAACTCGATAAATTGTTTGTTATATGTCGAGTTTCGTTAAGAAAAAACAAAAATTCTGCTCTCTAGAGCGTTAACAGACACACAGAAAGAGAGAAAACGAACCCATAAGTTCCTAGAGTGGTAATCGTGTTTGATTAGGTTTACCAACCTTGCACAAGCAAAGGACTTTTCTTCCTGGGGGAATTCAATAAATATTACCCCTAAATGTCACAAAACTGCAAGCTGTGTTCATCTTCACAAGCACTATCTATCATTACATACTACTGTCCTCATCACATCATTAGTGCTGTTTTCCATATGCCCCTTGACCTTTCAATTGTTGGTTTGTCATTGGCCAAAACGTGCCGGCCTTTCCTCTCCACCCAGACGAATAACAATCATAAAACTCATTCTACAACAACTATTCGTATTAATTAGCTAAAGTGCTACTTATTTCAAGTGTGATGTAGTCAGCAACAACCAGTTCTGTTAAAAAGGCATTTGAATGTATTGGTTGTCAAAGATTGTAAAAATTTTTAGAAATGAATTACTGATTACATCTTGCCAGAAACCACCAATACGATTGAAAACGATGAAACAAAATTCGTGATCAACTTATAACTATGATTGAGACCAGCTATAAAATATATATGAAGCAAATAGCATGCAGCATTACGCTTTTTAAAGTTTATATTCTTAGAAATTAGTTTTCACAAATACACGACAATTTTATTGCTTTAAAACAAGAAAACCATTGGACTTGAATAGTATAACGAGGGAAGCTAAGAACAGGTACGTTCCATCCCGACGGAGTTACATAGACACAAATCAATATAACGTAATTAAACTTAAAAAGAATCAGGAAAAAGTCAAATAGACATAAAAAAACGAGTTAAATAAAAACACATTTAAATAACTTGGATAAAACATGAAAAGAAGAAAGTATAGCTTGCATAAGTTATTATAGGTTAAAATAAAATGCAATATAAAATTGACTAAAATTAAGATACAAAATACAACAGCAGCAACAATAACGCAATACAAAATAAAGGTATAATTCCCTTTACCTTTGTTTTGAATTCTATTTAATTGAACCAAGATTTAGTACTATAATCTGGGAAGGCTTATATGCGAGCATAAAAACTATTTAAATAAAACAGAAAGTAAGGGTGCAAGAGAAGGCAAAACTTGCTTGAATAAACTGAGATACACAATTTTACATAATTATTTTTTTCAGTTAAAAAAAACAGTGATGACACAAGAGAAGACAAGAACAGGAATGTAAGCGTTAATATAACCTGAAAATTAACTAATAATGTCAAAGAGACAAGAGAAGAAAGGGAAAAAATTTCGCAAGCACACTATACACAAACACTAACAGCAGGGGATTTACGAGTGAAGGGACGAAAGAACAATTGCACCCTCCCTCACAACACCTTGTTTGGTGTTGTATACCTAAAATATTGTATGTAAGGTCATAAAAGGGAATTCTTCGCTCATCTGCAGTTAATCGGTGACATGTTTCGGCCGATTAGAAAGAGGTAGCAGTAGAAATAGATTTTTTTTGCCTTTATTGGATCGTTATTAATTTTATGCAATTAATTATGCTTAATAGAAGATAAAGAATTTAAATATACTAAAGTGTAAAAATTATAAAAATTAAATGGTATGTTCACCTCACAAAAATATTTATTGAGAATCTTGTTATACATTTATTTCTTTTCAAGTATTCAAAAACTTGCTCCTCAACCCATTCACTTAAGCTCTTTAAATGGCGGAACCTTCATTAGTGAAAGGAATGCCGGTTACTTCGGGCATAAGAATGCCATGAAATAGAGAGCATAAGAGAAGCACTGCAGTTTTGAATAGTCCTGGCGAATGACTTTGAATCGATCTGTGCGAGACAATTCTACGGGGTAACTTCTCAGTTACATAAATGTAACAAACAACTGCAAGCGAGAATGATGAGAGAGGTACAGCTGTGCAATAAACCGTCCCTACAATGTGTTCAGTACGGAAGTAGGAGAGATACTAACCCAATTCCCCTATACACGCATAAAAAAAATGAACTGAACCAGAAAGCACTGACATCTTTTGCTCATTCGCCAGAACTGTTCAAAACTATTTTACTTTGTCTTGATCAACATTTCATGATGTTCTGATTGGTGAATGCTCTGACGTAACTGCTTGACTTAAATATGCTCCAATCACTTCAGTGGAAGCAGAACGTCCTTTTTCCACGACAAAAAAGGTTCTCTGGTTCTGTGTGACAAGCGGCTGGCTATGACAGTTGATACCTTGAAAATACACCTTATTGTTGCTTGTAACCAAGAAAAGCGAGCTTAAGTCCTTTAATTGTGTGATAAATAAGTTGTTAAGCATCATACATACCAATTTTCATTAGTACTGAGCGATATTATTCTCTGTTTTCACTTTTAATAGATTCCTTTTTAATTATATTCCGCCTATTTACAGTGTTTATGTGACTTTTTGCCTGACTATTTTAACCAAAATTCGGGCTCTGCTAATAACATTTCTTTATGCTTAAGGCAAAGAGAGTGTAATTTCCTATTTACTTGACTGTAAATATTAACAGTTTTACAGGTACTACCTTTAGAGGTTGCAAGCTTCTCTCAGCTCTCCTCAGTGACTTCCATAAGCTGATTGTCTGTTTATTGCAGTACTGACCTTGAAGATATGATTTCTACGAAGGCCACCACAGCCCAAAACTTCGTACGGTAATTACATGAAATGGAGCCGCTTCTTATTTGTCGAGCAGTGATGATGTCACGTGGGGACCTTGATTCTTATCAAATGAGGGTGGTACGATAAGGCTACAGCTGCCTAGGAAGCGATCTGCCTCGTCGATTGCACCACATTGACTCATAATGACTCGCGTCTTTGTTCACGCCATGCATGTGGAGCTGTTGGAAACGCGGTCCTAGCCAAGTAACGCCGGTTCTAAATGTTCCTGCCGCATAGATATCTCCAAAACTTAAATGCTCTCCAACCAATGACCTCTCCAGAAGAGGAAATGAAGTCATTAATATACAGGAATAAGTATCTTTCGTTATTGCAAAGTCAATATTTCTAAAGAGGCTTTTTTTTTAATAGTGCTTTAATTTTAACTACTGAGGCACCATAGACGGTACATGAAATGAAATTATAAATTGGGAAAGGATTAAGGAAGGTCCTGGCGGAAAACGAACCCCAGACCTTCCGCTCACGAGTCCGTGCCTTAACGACCTCGGCTACCCGTGGCGATTTTCTACAGAGTGATTTACATGGAACTAATATATTTCTTGCCTTATTCATTTCAAAGTGAATGATGCTAGCCGCAACTTATCATACCTCAAGTGTAGAGCATCTTTGGGAGGTTATTAACCTCTATAGAAAATGTAAAACTACTCTCGCTTCTGCATAACACAACACGGTGTGCAAAGTCCTGGCATATTGTCCATCACATGGGTACACAGATGAAGGGTTTCACTTAAACGGCTATGCGAACTCACAGGACTCGTGCTATTGGGCCGTCCAAAATCCTCATGTCATTCATGAAGCACCTATGCGCAATGTCCGCCCAGAGAATAGTGAGACCAGACTGTGAACACTGCAGAGTACCGCCACATTTTCAAGGAATTTGTTGAACAACTGGACGATGTAGAGCCGGGTCATGGATATTTCCAACAAGATGACGCTACATGCCATACTCAAAACATTCCATGGCGCTAATTGAAAGTTTCTTTGACGACCGGATAATTTCCAAGAATCTGTGGCCACCGAGATCTTGATTTGAAAGCACAAACTTGTTCCTATGGGGTTACTTAAAAGACAGAGTTTACGCCACACGCCCCCAGAACTGAAGCGCAACGTTACATAGATTATTAATGCTATTGAAAACAAAGTCCTCCAAAGAGCGTTCAATAACATGGAACACGTGTTGAGTAGGGAAGAAATTTTCATCATTTTCTAAAGAGGTTAATAATTTCCTAAAGATACTCTACATTTGAAGTATAAAAAGTTTTGACTAGCATCTTTCTTTTTTAAATAAATAAATAAATAAATAAATGCTTAGTTCTATATAAGTCTACTGGTAAATTATGCAATGCCAGAAAGGATTGAAATGTGAAAAGGCCGAAGCGAGTGTAAAAAAAGCATTCAATATTTTTTTCTCCAGTTCTGCCCAATTAAAAAAAAAAGTCATTCAACTAGCTAGCCATTCTTCTTCAGCACAAACGTACTGCATTGTTCTTTTTCAATAACATTACTGTTGAGTACATTACCAAGGCCGGAATGTCACAATGTGATGCATTACTCCGCCTCGGGAGACGTTGCATCATATGTTAATGTGCCCAGACATGGCACCAGTGGAATCTTTCGCGGTCGTAACATTATGCAACACAGAAAAATGCAGGTTAATGCTGATGTAACCCCTACCCGGCCACTGTAAGATCAAACTATTTCGCTGCTGTAAACAAACCCACGTGGTTTGTAGTTTAAATTCAGAGTGGGTTAAAATCCTAGACTGCCGCGGTTATTTTGGTTGTTGGATACTTCCTACTTCAATGTTTGTGTGTATGCATATTGCTGTTCCTGTGTGGTGGCCATTTTGCGTCTAAAATGACCATTAAAAAGCATTTAAATTAAGTAGGAGAGTACTCTGAAAATGTCTCGGCCTAACAATGATGGAACGAGCTTTTAACCTGAATATTATTTTTCTTTATCAACATAAGTCAGTATGTTTATTCCAGCGATGCTCCAATTGCCTTCATCCCATCTCTGAAGGTCTACAACTGCAACTGTCTCTTGGTTTGATGAAAAACGCTGACCTATGAGAAGGAGATTGAGCTTTGGAAATGGATGAAGGGTCAAAGGGAGCCGTGTATGTTGTCATCAATGGATAGCCAAATAAACTTTGTTCATGTGTGAGAGCAGAAGGGGGCCTCTTAGAGAACTGTATGCTATAATATGTATGAACCACATGTAAATAACGCATATAAATAAAATATTAAAATATTTTACTATTCAACAGTTCATAATGGTATAAGACCATCTTTAGTATACCGCCACGAGTGGCCGAAATTGTTTAGTCGCGGACTCGTGAGCGGGAATGGGATTTGATTCCCACCTGGACCGTCCTCCCCGATTGAGTTTTTTTTTTTCTTCTTTTTTCCCTCGTCCTCATAAATGGCAAATGTCGGGAGTTACCCTAAACTTAGGCCTGAGCATTTCCTTCCTTAAAATTTTTTTTCTTCATGTATTATCAGTGTCCGCCGCCTATAATGCCTCAGCAGTAAAACGGGTGTTAAATCTTGAGTACTATTTTCGTAACGCTGGCAAAATCCTATTCAAAACATAGAAATAACCCAAAATTATGTAGTTTTTGATGTTGTGAGGGAAACGTTTTTGGTGTGTTTTAAAGTTTTTTATTTTTATTTATTTATTTACTTTTTAATCCTCCAGCATCCACCATTTTCATTGTACTCTACAGCATTTATTTTAACTTGAAAGCTGCAATTAATAAGGAAGCAAAATGGAAACAAAAGCCTTGGCTATACCTCTAGAAACAATGAAAAGCAATATTATTAGAAATAGAATGAGTCATACCCTTGACTTTACTGGGTGATTGCTTCGTCCCTGGGCTACTGAGCGGGAGTCGAACCAAGGGGGACCAGACGATAGTTTCCGTAATAGCATGACCGGTTCCAACGTAACCTTGGTCGGTCCTCTCGATATCAACTGTCGTGACTTGCCTACCAGATGATGTCATATCTTCCTGCTTTGTGTAACAGGCGGCCATGACTTCCAGGAGACGTTGCAAAAATCGCCGCTCACTTATTTCTAACAAAGATGATGCTACAAGTTGTAGGCATAATATACAATTTGTGTCATTCTGACTGCATCTTCACTTATTTACTTTCATTTATTACTTAGTTTTACTTTTTCTGTTTTCCCGACCTACTCTGAGTGGGCATAAACATTTTCAAACATAGAATGCTGAATTTATGCATGGTAATTATAAATATTGTACAACGAAAGTTAGGCTTAATTATAATTTTATATATTTAAATACATTTAACATGCTTTTCTTTAAACTATTCAACATATTTTACTGAAATGGTCTTACTCGTAGATATTTCAGTATTAAAACTGGCGGAAAAAAATGCTGATATTAAGCTAATTACTAAAATAAAATATTAAAATGTTCATAAACGATTCATATATCTTGACCCTGCAGCTACATTAAGACAATTATATTAAAATTCTGTCCACAGGATTGTGCAGAAGGATGTTTTCTATAAAACTATCAAATTTAATTTTTTTTACCTAAATGCACCTTAAAGATGTGTGCCATCTTTGCACGTACTAATCTGTTGCTATATACCTCTTTCTTCCTTTCATCCGTAAGGTAACCGGCTCCCTAGATCTTTCTTACATTGATATGGATTGGTGTGGTACCATTGAGTATGGTGGCATCATAGCTATAGGGTTACTGACAGCATGCCTCGAATGATACAGAGAAGAGTAACAGCTTCGAGGGGCAAACATGTTTTTCGGTCAACATTTCCAAATTGTTAGAATCGTTTCTTCTTCTTCACGCCTCACTCACTGACCAAGAAATGTCTGTAGGTTATGCATTAGGTATTCTTAAATTTTGGAGTTTCTTCGTTCTATTATATTGCATTTTTTAAACGTTTAATGTTTTTAATTGGAAGACAAGCATTTGCATATTAATATTTTTATGTTACCTTTTACTGTGCTCAGCCAGAAAATTCAGCGATATTCAATTTGAAGTCAAGTAAGGGATAATACTAATATTTTATTGTATTTAATTTTACTTTGCCACCAACTCTAGCATTGCTTATGTTTACAGTAATGTTTAACGCGCTCTTGTTGACTTAATATTTCTTTAATGCAATAAATGTAAAGGTAATACAATTATTTTCCCATAAATGATACTACCTTCCCGACCTCACTCAGGGTCCTTTCCGAGTATGTTTCCTAGATCAGACTCGATTGGCAAACATAAACGGAAGGATGCGGCCGGTAGAAATGTTATAGAATTCAAGAAAAAACTAAGCGCATGCTTAAAAAAAAAAAAAAAAAAAAAAAAAAAAAAAAAAAAAAAGCTAAGTTGTTGAAAAAAGTTATAGTGAATTGCTAGGGTTACTAATGATGGTCATAAAACTCCAACAGGAAAGTAGCTCATGAGGAAGGAAATGTAGGAGGTAGAAGATGAGAGTTATGGGTATTGCAAACACTAGAATCCCAGCATCAATGGAAAATGAAGCTAAAAGTTTCACTTTAGCTTTCCACAACTTACGTTTTTCTTCTTCTCCTTTGAGGTGCGTTAACTCAGAAACTATTTCAGGCATGACATTTAAATTTGGCAGTTTTATACAAAATAATTTATAAAAGCCTCAAAAATTTTAGTTTTCAAGAAAATGCACCTTAAAACTGTGTAAATGTATAAAATTATATTTCCTTTTGATTTGCATACTAATATTATTCTTCAGAAAGCACTTACCCAACCCATTATTTAATTTGCTTCTCAAGACATTCTTCTGGCCTTCATTAGGGTAGTATAATAAATAGCAACAAATATAATATGACCAATTGTATAACTAAATTATAAAACTATTGTTTTAAAAATTACTTAGCCCTTCCTGCCATTGAAGAATGTACAAATAAATGAGTAAACTATGAAAAGGCAGAAAGAAAAAGACTGGAATATATATATATATATATATATATATATATATATATATATTGGTTATAATAGTTTAAGAAGTTGGGCTTTACAGAGCAGAAAGGTTCACAAACAGTAAAGAGATTATGGAAGCTAAGAACCGCTGCGAAAGAAACAGTTGATTTGTGTTTCAATAATTTAACTGCATTGCACAATCATCTATATTCACTGTCGAGTTAGCATTTTATGGGACACTTATGATTTATCGTGACAAATGGCAGCAGTGCTAATCTCTGTTACTGAATACGAACGAGGTTAAACCCTACGAAAATAGTAAAAAAATTGTGATGTACTAAATACGTTTCTTTCTTTATATTTATTTCATCCAGATAAAGGTATATTTTATTTATTATTAAAATGAAATAAGGTGAACATTTATTTAAATTATCCCTTGAGAAAGGCTAAATTAGTCAGATATTCCCCACTGGCCCTAAAAAATCCAATCCAATCCAACCTAATGGATAAAATAGCAATAACGTATTGTTAAGCTGAAGAAAACACTTTTCGTAATGGTGCGCCAAATTTTAATATATAGCCATATTTCCACTTTAAAAATTAAAATAAGGGAAATTCTGTACTATTACGATCTACCAAGGGACATGCACAATTCAATCTTTAAATCTTACGCAAGCCTGCCGCGGGGAAACCATTACCAAGAATAAGTCAATAATCCAGGCCGTTACGTGCAACTTCTAGGCGGCCCTGAACGATGTATGACTCAAATAACTACACTTCTCTAGCATTTGTTTCTCCTGAGCTTTGGATGGAAAAAAACCAAACTCTGCTAAGTCGTGCATAATGAACGTTGCAAATCTTCGCTAGCGTGTGCTGATTGTGTGAAATAACAGACAAGCGAGTAAGTACTTTTCCGTTCGGAAACGCGAAAACAATAAACCGGCATTCTAAGTAAACAACAGCGTGATATGAGGTAATTACAGCATTGTCAGTACGATAAATTACCGGTCTTAAAAAACCCGTGAAAAAAACATAATTTTTCCAGTGATATACCTGTTTTAACTTTACATTCTTGGAAGGTACTTTTCCATAAATAGTGAGCTAGGTAGGGGTCTTCAAAGTTAATGACTGAAAAATCAATGATAATTGTAATAATGATATGATATAAAATAGATCACATCTCCTATATGTTATACAGTGATGTTAGTAATTAACAAGATAGCATTTTCTACACATTGAAGCGGTTTAATATGCCAGCCCTTAGGCGTCAAATTTTGAAGTGGTTTTGTAGATTGATTACAGGTCGCTGCGGTGTTGTTGCCCATGCTTCAATGACAACAATTTCTCAGAGTGAAAATTCTTTTATTTTGTTGACTGGTACTCAACGGATTGGGAGAGGGTTGTTATAGTATAAATAAGTACGCGATGCGGCATTATATATATTGGTATTTTATTATGTCCAAAATCTTTCGCGTCCTCTGCAGTTTTGCTTACGACAGACCCAGCTACGACGATACAAACTTATTTGCCGCGTGTGAAACTTATAGATGAGTGTCGCGGCGCGTGAAATTGAAATCCAAACGCATGATGAGTGTTGCTGCTTCTGCGAACTGCGTGCTTCAGCAACGTCGAACTTACAACTGCTTCTGCGAACTGCTTACTGCGTCGGTATTTTATAACTACGTCTCGCCGGGTGTAAAACTTGAACTGCCTAAAAAGTGCATGTATTATGCCACGCGTACATCGTATTACTGTGTCTCCCGGCGTGTAGTGAGGAATGAGCCAAACTAAATGCTCCAGCCGAGCAAACTTTCTCTTATATATTAAATTGAAATTAAGTGATCGTTGCCTTAAAGACACCAACGGAGACACAAAAGTAAGAGCAATCTTCGCGCCCATCTTTAAAAGTTCAAACATACATTCTCCTTTGGCTGGTTTAAATTCACCTGCCCCCCCCCCCCGTTGTTATTGAAAGTTTAAAAATTTTGTCGACATTGGCCGGTTTAAAAGGCTACCTGTGCAACCACCGATCGGGACCAGAAACCTTTAACGAATTTAAAAGTCTTTGAGTTTATTAACCCTGCAGTAGCTGTCTTTTTTTTTTTTTTAAAAAAAGGAAAGGGGCTTCAAACACCACTCTCGGGTTACTTCCTCTGACTAAAAGTTTTATGACCCTTTTGTTGGCTTTCCAAATCCCCGTAACAAAACACTAAGGAGCTTTCTCTTTCTGTTGACATTCAACTCACGTGTTAGCATTATGTCGTATTATATATATATATATGTATGTATATATATATGATACCTACATTACTAATTACAATACATGAAATATTATGATTGGGCTTGCATTATAATTATATTACAGTGCGGGCGGATCGGAGGAACTGTTTCAATATGGGATCATTTAAAGTTTATTGTGAATCCAAGGGCTGTTGAAGTCCATGCAAGCCCAAAAGGCGCAAAGAAACTTTCAATTAGTGCCATGGATTGTTCTGATGAATGACATCGCTATCTTGCCGAAAATATACATGATCCTTAATTTTTTTTTTTTTTTTTTTTTTTTTAAACAATCCCAAAGATGCAGTTGTTTCCAATTTGTTTACCAGTGCCAGTATTGTGTTTCTTTCAGGAGGATTGCGAAAACCAAATTCTCTCTGGTATTCCCTTCGAGAAGCTTGAATTTAGTATTGCTTAACAAGAAAGAGCTGTTGATTTAATGTGTACTGCATTTTCACAGCGAATGGAACAAAATATCGAAAACAGTTGCCAAACACAATAATGAATAAAAATTAAACAACTGTACATATCGTGACAGGAAATCAAAACTCACAAATATTCCGTTTCATTTGACGTTAAACTCGGAACATTAGGTAAATCTCCAGTCGAATAAATAAAGAAATGTGTTCGTTCTGTTTAATTTCCTTCGTGTCTGTTACTATAAACAGCATTTTCCTCATTTACCAATCTTACACGTTTTCCTGAAACTGCTCTTAGCTTTTTGCTAAATCTCTTTGAAAGGAACCCTGAGCAGGTGAGATTTGCCTTTCCCTTTCAATTGCTGACCTCCATCAGTTTTCCGCGAAATTGCTGTATATCATGCCTAGCAACAGGTGTCTCCAAGTGGTGTAAAAACGGTCAGGCAGTTCCTGCACTTACTGGGTCGTCGAAAGCTCCATTGTTACTGACCACACATTAAGAAGTGAAATCGTATATTATAATGCAAGCGTGCGCCGTGCGAAATTGACTACATGGTCACGGAGACCCTGTCTGGAAATAGGTTTTTTCTTTGCTAAAAAATACTAATAGAATAAATTAATAATCCCTTCAATCCTCTAAAAAGATATTAATTTTAATCTTCTTGAATTAACAATTAAATAGCATTTAGATCCGATATAAAACCCTTGCTTTAATATTTAAATATCTAAGTATTTTGGTTGATAATATACTAACATATTGATTTTCATATAAAATATTTAAATTAAATATAAGCGTCCCGAGTTTAATTAACTCGAGCGTCAACGCTATATTGGAAGATTGTTCCCTGCAACAGACAGACCTGTTTCATGTACTGTGACCGCCTGGACTAAGCCGAGCAGCAGAGAAAGGCGATTACAACTCTCACACCGAAGGAGGGAAGGAGGAAACAGCAGGTAGATAATTGTGGGGTACCCGACACAGCCTGAGGGCGAGCTGTAAAACTGCTAGACAGCATGGCGCTGTGGAAAACTACTGGCATCTTGCCTTCCAAGGATTGCAAAGAGTGGCGCGTCCCATTCTGATAGCCGCCTGACGTCATCACGATATGGAAACTGTTCATCCGCTATGGTGGGTGTGGCAGGAAAACCGCATACGATAGTTAATGCCATGTCATTTTTTCCCATCGTTAAATGAATGCAACAGTTATCGAGAATCTCTTGCAACCAACCACAAAGTGCCACGTCACGATTTCGCGCCCGTTGACTGGCTACCACAGGTAGCCAAGACAGAAAAGAAAACTGGCGCTCGATAACTTAATTAGACTGCTCTTTCGATACATAACAAGCACACCGCAGCTTTGCAAATTACTGTACTTCCAACTGCTCTATGTATGTCGTCCATCAGTCAATAACGTAAAACTGGTTTGGGCATTTCTTTGACGGCCTATTACTGAACGTAGAACTGAAATTTTAACATTTATAAATCATGTTTAAAGCCCGTTTTCATTACCGGTGCATGAGGATGATCTGAAAAGGTTTCGGCCTAAAAACAGTATTTTTATTTATCAACATAATCTTCCTGAAAATCAATACATTTGTTCCAACCATTATTCCGTCTCTAAAGTGAATTTCCGTAACAATTGCAGAATGTTCTTCTACAAGGGTAAACTCCACTTGATTTGGTAAAAAAAATAAATAAATAAATAAACAAATAAATAAATAAATAATTAATTAATTAAAAAAAATAAAAAATAATAATAAATAAATAAATAATAATTAAAATAAAAAATAAAAGCTCTCATCAGGAGCAGGAGGAAGGATTTTTTTTTTTTTTTTTTTTTAGGAAGGAAATATTCCAGGCCTAAGTTTAGGGTGTCTCCCCCATTTGCTATTTATGATGACTCAGGAAAACCATTGTGATATTAGAATTGGGTGAACTAGACTAGTAACTAGAAAACTAGTAAACTAGTCGTTTCGTGAAACCGGACCCAGGACATGCATTTGTCTCCACAGCTGTTTTTTTTAGTGATGGTTGAATAAATAATGATGTATGGGGTAAGGAGAACGAATGGGAGTATATCGACCATATTCACAGAGCATTTTGTATAATGGTATTGGGATTACCAAGTACAACTCCAAATGGGAAGAGTTGGCAGGAAAGACATGGTAGTTAAACGTATTTTGAAATATTGCTATAAAAGAAGGAGACTCAATAAAGGACTGTTTACAGATACAAGAAAAATTAAAAGGGGAAAAAAGTTGACTAGCTCAACAGTTAATGAATAGACGAGGGCTATGGAATAGAGTGAAGCAAAGGATAAATGATATTGAAAAGCAAGGAATATGAAGTAGTTCACAAGACAAGAGTAACTTGAAACATTATAGAACACATAAGAAAGAATGCGGGCGGGAAATATATTTAGGTGTTGGTAACAAAAGGGGAAGGGGGGGATTTGCTTGGGGTAGAGTAAAGTGGATTAGAAGTGAAATAGGAAGTTATGGAGAAATAGAAAAGGTTTTTTCATTGTGAGGTTGAATGTTAAAAAACTAAAGCATGGAGAGAACAAGAATGCTTTAAGAAATGGGACAAACTTTTAGAACTGGTAACAAGAAGTTTTTGATAAAATTTGGCGATAAGATAGATATGGTAGAAAAGAGTGACCAAAGTCAAGGAAGAATATATTTAGAGAGATAAAGAAGGAACTAAGGAAAGAAGGATCTAATACAAATACAACCAGAATGTTAAGTGTATAAGATTCTAAAAAAACATTTGTTAAACTTTTTGTAATGACAGAGTGAAATAAATATTCTATTTTACCATAAATCCGTGAACAAACATTTTCATGGGAGTGCAAAGTTGTTATTTCGCTCACTGAAATCGATCATTTGGCGGCATGGGAATATCACTTGAAGGAAAAATAAAACACTCTTTTTCCATGATGAAAAATGTTCTCTCTAAGAGGCTGAGACTATGACAGTTGTTGATACCTTGTTGTTGTTGTTGCTTTTAACCCAAAAAGGTAAGCTTAAATATTTTAATTATGCGATAAAGAAATGTATTTTAAATACCTATTTTCATTAATAATGCATGAATTACTCTCTGTTTTTACTTTTAACAAAAGCCTATTTTAATTATATTACTGCTTATTAAAGTGCCTTTAGCCTACCTGTTTTAATAAAAATAAATGCCTGAATTTCCGGGCTCTGATAATAACTCTGTACTTAAAATTGAACGAAAAGGTAAAAATTATAATGCAAAATGCTGAGGAAAGGCACGACATTCTTTAAAAAAATAATTTCTACATATTTTCCCCATAAAAAAATAAATAAAATAAAACGAATTACATTGAACTGCTATAGACAAATTGTATATACTGCATGGCTAGACATTTTTAGCCTCTCATAAAGTATAATTTAAGTGGTTTAGAAAAAAGCACTGTAATTAATATACTTTTTATTTTAATTCCTATCGTTAGTAATAAAATATTAATTTCACATATTCTATGGCTCCATAAATTCACATGAGTTCAAACAGAGTGGTGTTACTTCTACGTTCTGCTTTTCCGACCGTTATTATGAACGGCGATAGAGCGGGGTTACCTGTGGTACCCAGGCAACGCGTTGACCGCTCCTGTGCGTGTGCATCAACAATGGTTGTGGATCGAAAAGCACGTGACCAGCATGATAATGTGAAAGCTCTTACAAAGGAAAAGGGGACAGGTCGTGCTTGACAATTGCTGTTGTCACCTATCTACACACAAGGGGGAGGGGGCACCACATACTACTTTAAGCATTAAAAGCACTTACGATGTCTTAGGTTGTCAGCTAATGTTCAAGAAAATTTCCGGGACATATCAGAAAACACAAATAGCCACCACAATTAATGTTGAGAGTATCTGCAGCTGTTTTATTATTTTTTTAAATAAACTCTTTAGTTACAAATTGAATAACTGAAGCATGAAAACCTGTAACACAAATGAAATATACAAGTATCATTATTAAAACACAAATTAAAATGAAATGACATTTGTTAAACTAGTTTCACACACTGTTTCTATTTTGCTTACATACATTTTGCCTGTAGCTTTGAATTATAAGGTAAATTTGTGCATCTGACGTCACGCCATTGCCCGCCATGTTGACTACTGATTTGTAATACGCATTGATGTTTAGAACAAAGAAGCTGTAAAGATGTTTCAGCGCCATTCTGACAAATTTACATAAAATCAGTTGCACATAGGTGCAATAAAATGATGGTGATAAAACAGAAACGATAAAAATGTGCCGACATTCAGCTGTGATCATTGCAATTCCTGAGCTAAAACGTCTCAAATAATAAAACAAAATGCTTTGAAATTACTGATAAATTTACAAGTGTAGCCAAGAAACGCAGAAAATAGAATGTAATTTATTAGGGCTATTTCAAGAATAAAAGTAATATATTCTTAAAATGTGTTCACAAAATGTTAAAAAATTGCTTAAAGTCTTTAAACTGACATTTTGAATACCTCCTACCTTTTTAGAAATCGTCAGTCTCGAATAGACGAAGGTCTGCTACTGCTGCTACAGTTCGATTTACTTACTAATACCAACTGAGAATGCTAATTGTATGTACTGCGCTTTTCTTTTATTACTATAGGAGTATATTTTCATAATATTAAATAATTTATTTAAAGGAATAATATGATCAATATTATTTATATTTAAATTAGAGATTTTAAACTATTTGAATACACATTAATTAAATGAACAATTATTAAAATTATGTAGATAAATTTTCTTTAGATACAATAGAAATGTGGCAATTAGTACATGCAAATGTGAAAGCACAATTATGCAATTTGTTGCGATTAATCGATTCTTTTTCACGGATTTGTGGGAAAACAGAGCTGCCGACTCTAAAAAGAAAAGTTTTACGAAACAGCTAGTTTACTAGTTAGTAGGCGTAATTCCACTGCAAATAAATCTTGTTTCAGGATTCTACAATGGTAGAATCGTAAAATTTGGTCATTAGTGATGTGTCAAAATATTAGTGTAGCTACTGTATCCGAGCGTCGAGAAGGCTGTTTCGGGGACATTTATTACTCCGTGGGCTGTTTGTTGATGCGATTTTGTTTACGCGGCATGTATTTTAAATCGTATGTTCAAGTCAAGAAATAGCATTATGCCTACCACATCGAAAAGAAACTCTTGTATTCAAAACAAAGTAGCAGTGCTGCATTTAATTAATGAGTATAAAGAAGTACTATTTGAGCATTTCTCCTACAAAATTACGAAGAAAGACAAATCCGAAATATGGGAGAAAAAAAAAAAAAAAAAAAAAAAAAAAAAAAAAAAAAAAAAACGTAAATTGTGAAAATGTTGGTGTTAATTACATTGGAGAGAGATTATGCATATGTGACGGACACATTTTGGCCAAAAATCAAGAAAGCTACAATGGTAAGTGTTTTTATTTTACAATCGTATTCACCATTCATATTACTATCTACAAATATATGTGTAAGTAGATCGGTCCCTATGATAGTTTTTCAGATAATTAAAAAAGTACGGGAATGGATGGTGGATTTGAAGTCATATATTGCTTAAATTACCCTTAATGAGCTTTTATAATTAAAATGCTCGAGCTTAATTTATAGAATCAATACCTAACCTAACCTAACATAAAATATGTACACTAATACAAAATACAACAAAATCGTAAGTTGATAATTTCTACCACACTAGTAAATAGTTTATGCTCATAAGTTCTAGAAGCAACACAAGTGACAGGCGACTCTAGTTGGTTGAAATTAAAATGTTCGTTAAAGATCATTGATAGAAAACGTAATGACGTGACAAAAAGGAAACAATCAAGGTAACAACATAACGCCACTGACAGCTACCCTAACTGCAGCCAAGGAAGAATTGAGTACTGCGTTTCGAAGCAACAACACTCGCGCTTCCCCAGACCGAACAACAGTTTGCTGCAAATGATGCGCAAGTACATCCCAAGGACTTGTTTAATAATTAAGACAAATGCTGGTACTTGATGGGGCACGTGGTAGAAACGTGCGAGAAGCTCTTCACACCAACACCTACATCTTAGAGCTGAAGGCATGGAAGCTGCTGAATTATTCCTTTCTATAACTGCCTAATGTTTCATTTCTGAAGCGATGTTATCTGCTAACTTTCATTATTTTGTCTAAATACTTTATAATTTTAGAACTTGATTGTTTCTTCTTTTAGTAGCTTCGATTTTGAAAAATAAAACTTTAGAATATGGAATACTAAGAATTCCCTACTCAAGTTTCGATCATATACCGTTACATAATATATATTATATAGTAATAGAAATATTTATTGCATAACTCCCACAATTGTTATATTAGATATCTTCTATATACAGAGTGAGTCATCTAAATTACCACCGGGAATATTTCCGAAACGAAGAGAGTAAAGGATACGCTATTTTCGCAAAAAAGAAGTACGGACAAGGACTCCTGAATGTGATCCATACTTATTAGCAGAGTTCGGGCTTTATAAAATTATTTTAGTTAAAATAGAAAAAAGAAGAAAAAAGGAGCATTTAAAATGCTGAAAATAGCCAGTAATATAGTTAAAATAGTCATTTATCAGAAGTAATAGCAGAGTAATATCACTCATTATTAACGAAAATAGGTGTTGACAATACTTAATACTTTCTTTATCACACAATTAAAGTACTTGATTTTATTTTCTTAGTTACAAGCAATACAACAAGATGCCTTATGAAGGTATCAACTGTCATAGTCAGCCGCTTGTCAGAGAGAACATTTTTCATCGTGGAAAAAGAAAAGTCTACTTCCACTGAAGTGATTGGAGCATATTTAAAACATAAGGACTCATATTACAACATAACATTCACATTTCAGGACACCATGGAAATGTTGACCAAGACAAAGTAAAATAGTTTTGAATAGTCCTGGCGAATGAGCAAAAGATGCGCAGCGGTTTCTGGTAAAGTTCATTTTCTGTTTATGCGTATATAGGGAAATCAGCTCATATCTCTTACTTCTGTACTGAACACCTTGTAGGGACGGTTTATTGCACAGTTGTACCGCTCTAATCTTTCTCGCGTGCAATTGTTTGTTACATTTATGCAGCTGAGATGTTACCCTCATCACCAATTTCCTAGAATTGTCTCGCGCAGATCTACATAAGGTCATTCGCCAGCACTACTCAAAACTACTTCCCTAATCTTCTCTATTTCCTTGAATTTGTATACCTGAGGTATCGTTCATTTCACCAATGAAGGTTCTGCTATGTTAAAGAACTTAAGTAAATGGGTTGAGGAGAAAATTTTTGACTGCTTCAAAAGAAATAAATGTATAACAAGATTCTCAATAGATATTTTTGGAAGTGAACATGCGATTTAATTTGTTATAACTTTTTTTATTTCGACATATTGAAATTCTTTGTGTCATTTTAAAATACGTAAATAATTGCAGAAAAAGTCCATAACGATCCAAAAGAGGACAAAAAACGTTTTAAACCCTTCCGACCCCAAATATACGGAAACGTGTTCATTTCTTTGTGACTCTACCTTCTCAGACAGAAAAGGCATTTTGCGTAACTTCCGGGCTCTGCTTATTAGAAAATATATTTCTCATAGACAGTTACATTTTTTCAAATGTCACGATGTCTATTGACTTCAAGTAAATAAAATTAGAATGTCAATGGAGATTTTAGACAATTCTACGAATGGTGGAAAGAAAGTAACGACAACATATTCATAAGTAGTCAACCATTTATTCAAGCACCTGCAGACTTTTACGTTCCTTCAGTGTAATCTCTTGTCACATTTATCACCCGCTGTCACACTTTTGGAAGCTACTAGTTAAGCCGTTTGTGTTGTGCTTGAGAAGGAGTGCTCGATTGCAACACTAGTGACTTGTTCTGACTTCTGCGGCTAGCTCCCTCACTGTCTATCAACGACCTACCTCCAGCAATAATTGAATCAAATGAACGTAATGCGCTTCAGGGACAAGACAACTTAAACGTAGTGAATCTTCCACTGTGTATCGTTCTTGCCGAAGGTCTGACACCCAGAACCACCGTTCTAAATGGCAAAGTTTCGTTGCCACAGGCTTCTCTCAAACCTCAATGCATTCCCTCACGTTCCTTACGCGTGTAAACTCAATTTCAATTCATGCACGCTGCTCACTTTTAGAAAACATCGCTTTAGGGATGTCCAAAGCTATACGTTATTAGTAAGCTTCCTATTTGTCCGTCTACGATAGTGCACTAGTGTCGAATGTTTTGAGCAGTTATGCTCATTCCTTTAAATATGCTGAGAACAATAATGCCCTCACATATACATTAACAGGTGTCCATAGTGTGCCACTATTTTTTATTTTCATGCTCTCGCAGACCAGTTTACGAGTTATCATTATATGGGCTCGAGCTTTTAGGCTCTTTTTAGCGAATAACCCGATTATTAGGCAAAAACAGTCTACAATTTAAGGAAAATTATGAACGGTATGTTTCCCTGCTGCATCACAATCATAAATCTCCTGCATCTGGAGACTTCCAAGACTATCTCCTTGAACATATTTTATTCCTGTCAGTGTTTCCAAACCTTAGAGTTAGTATCCTTCAATGTTTATGGTTAAGCACACTATCCGCACCTTAACAACCTCGGCCACCTGTGTCGGGTAAAGTTAGTTGTGCAAAATCATACAGGCCATATTACACTTTTACACTGTGCTTGCTAGCAGTATTTCTATAAGAATCAATTTTATGCCGGCCATTCTAAAAACCAAACAGTTAATTGAGATTTTTTCTAATGTTGAAGGATTTAGAATTACAGGTCTCTAAAAAAAGTTGTTTCTTTGTTGGGGAGGGAGGGGTATCTTGTGCTTAACAACTGGAAAGAGCAAAGTTTGGGCAAAACTGCTTTTTACGTTGAGAACATCGATTGATGTTAAATGTTCACTGTGTTTCCTTTCGCGTAGCGCAGTGGGAGAAAAGTGTACGCTGCTTCTGTACGAGAGTTTCTTCTATAATGCGAGTGCTGATAATTTTCGGATGATGAGCTTAACGAAAGCGAAGTTATGTACATTACCTCTCAGGAAAACTGTCATTAAGAGTGTTCGGAAGGTACAGTCAGAAGAATGATGTCGGCCTTTAATTTTATTACGAAAAAACCAGTCAAACATTAAGTTATATTAATAAGTTCAAGGAAAATAATTCAAACGAATGAAAGGTGATAGGCATGAAATCCTTTTGGGATTACAAACTACTGAACATTTAAGTTTGTAACAAACGACTGATTTTCAACTTCTATAACTTCGTTTATGATTTAAATATTTATAGTGCCAAAAAGTATCATGTTTGCTTCTTAGTTTTGTGGCAGGCCTCAATAATTAACAGGAAACTGAATGCGTTTCGTTTTTCTCACCCAGTAACTGCATCGAAGGAGAGATAATAAGAATAAAAAACATGTAGGAGGGGGAAGGAGAAAGAAAATGTTTTTTTTTTTTTTAATTGATTTATTTATGGACGCTCTTTAACGTCCCATTCAACTCGGGGCGTGAAACAGCCGACAAATTTTGCTCAGAGGCCTCTCTTTCAGGCTTGAGGTTCTTTTTCGTGCCGTAAATGTACGACACGGGACCCACGGCTTTACTTCCCTTCCGAAGGAAGCCATACTGACGATTTTTACGCCCGAAAAAATCCATCGGTCCTGGCCGGGTTCGAACCCGCGATCTTGGCTGTAGGAGGCAAGTATGGTAACCACTACACCACCAGGACCGACAGGAGAAAGAAAGAAAAAAGAACTACTTATAGATTTTGAATGCTATGCTATTTATTAACGCAAGTAATAACGCAAGGGGTTTGAGATTACCGATAAATTCACGAACGTAGTGAAATTAAAATAAAAATGTAAATATAATTCCAGCATGCTTGGCTTTCAAATGGTAACAATGACATAATTTTAAAATGAATATTAACCTTTTCAAGCCATCTTGTAACAGACAAAAGTCGGTTATCAGTAATGTCGACAGAGAAGAGCCAAATAGGACTCTAGGGCTACTTCGCGAATTGAATATTAACAATATATAAAATGTTATACTCAGAAACCGTGAGACTGAAATAGTCGAAAGTCGGTTATTACAATCGCCAAAGGTCGATTTGATAATACCACACAGTGTTGATGTGTTCAGGAATTATAGTGGGAGTATAGAGTTGGCAACATTGGCCAGAAGACAAATGCTCTTCGCGCGGTAAAGGGATATGGTAAAACTTGAGGGTAATTTCACTAAGATTGGTCAAAATTCAAGAAGCAAAATTTCAGCACTGCACGCAAAGAACGCCTTGCAAGTGAGCACAATGTGATTACAGCGGTTGACATAAGCGAGTCACGTGACCCAATCGCTGTAGGAAAGGGTCGTTGCTCCAGAAGTCAGGCAACACCGGCATCAAGAACAGGTTTCCTTACAGCAGCGCGGTCCAGAAGGGTGCCATCCGCTTCCAGTGGCGTATCAGGCACCCTCCTCCCTCTGCCACAAGGTCTTCGGAATATTAGCGACATTCTTTTTAATAGGATGTCTAGGTCCAAGGGACAGTATTAGGATTTCTGCAATTTCACCTCCAAAAACACACTACTAGCACAACTGCAGAGAAAATATAAATATAGGAAAACGAAGAGATCGGACGTGGAACTAGAAAAAATAAATGAAGGAGAATCCTAGAGGGATTTTGTTGATTTGGTTTATTTAACATCTCAGGTTATCAGCGTCCCATTCAATTCAGGGTCCAAAAACTTTGCTCAGAAGCCTCTTCTTTCAGGCCTGAGGTTCTTTTTCGTAAATCTATACATGGGCTTTACTTCCCTTCCGAAAGTGGCCATACCTAGAATTTTTAGTCCCGGAAAAAATCCGTAGGCCCTGGCCGGGATTGAAATCCGGGTCTACAGGCAAATACGGTTACCATTAGACCACTAGGACCAGCACCTCGAGGAAGTAGTAACAAACATCAAAAGAGTGAACAAAAACCGGAATGAAAATAAAAATAAAGTAAGTTCAGAAGGATAAGAGGAGAAAAGTGGTAAAGCAGAAATTGCAATAGAAGAAAGTAAAGGCAAAAAGGATGAAAAGAGTACACCAAGAAAGGAAATTCGGAGTACGAGAGAAATAAACAGCAGGCAAAAATAATAACAATTCAGAAGATAAAGAATGAGAGTAAAAAATAATAAGAAAACAAAGAAAAAGGAGTAAGAGCATAAATTTACAATAAAACAGAAAGAATATTAAAAATATTTTGAAGGCAAAGAAACTTATACGTAGAATCCAAAGAGGGGAGGAACTTTAAACAAGACAAAGAAGAAGAGGTGGAAAGGGTATACAAAGAAGGGAGAAAAATATACAAGGGAGTGTACGAAAAGGAGAAATCACAAAGGTAGAATTAGATAGGAGTGGGAGAAAAATAAAAAAAAAAAAAAAGGCAAATAAATGAAAATACGAAATAGAGTAAACAAAAAGATAAAAGAATGAAGACGAAAGAGGATACAAAACAAGGTAAACAATAAAGAAATAGTCGCGTAAATTATGAAAAGCATAAATAAACAAAACAAAGTTTAATATTGAAATCGCCAAATACCAAACTGTGATACAGGCACCACCACTGTCCACATTCGCTGTCGACCGCGATTTGAAAGTGGCGGGCGGGCGGAACACCAGAGTTCAAGGGGATCAGCAAGGCGTTGGTTCGCATTAATAATTGTAACATTTAACGAGAGAGAGAGAGATGAACAGTACCGGCAGGCACCTTCTTTCTAATGACATCATCGACAGTTGCTGTTTCAGGTGCACGCCCTTGTTGTTAATGCAAACCTCTGCACCCTACTGGTCCTTGAAGGCTTCTGTCTTCTTTCTCTCGGACACACGACGACGGTCTGAAAAGTTCTCAGTTTAACAATCAAAGAACGACCTTTTAGCTTCAACATTAATTATATTTTCAGAACAGTCTTCCTTAAGGTGAGTTACTTATTCAATGCCATTATTCTATCTTTTAAATTGTTTTACGGAAGGTCTGCAAAATATTCCTTTACAGTTGATGAAAAACTCTGATCAGCGAGAATGGGTGGAAGTCAGGGGTAGCCAAATCTGGGGAGAACGGCAGATGCTCCAACAATAAAACACTTTTGTGAGCATGTGCATAACTATTTTCTTTTTCATCTTCTGCACACCGGGTCTTCTGATTTTTTTTTTTTTTTTTCCTGGTTTAAATTGCTTCATTGTATGGAACACGTACAAGTCCCTTTGTTATAACTAACAGAACAGTGGCTTCACTCTGTCGTCAGATTAGAGCAAGCCTTCATCAATTTCATGGACGTGGCTTAAATAAATGCTAAAATGTAATGAAGACTCTATCGATAAACCATCACGTAAGTACTCGGTTATAGAGAACATGCAATAAGATGATTCGTTCCACATACACATTTATTAGAATGAAAGTCAAACAAGAGAAAATTAGAGAAGCGGAAACTATTTCGAAATAAGTGTACCCATTGATTTAGCTAAATTCAAGAAAATTAAGAAAATACTAGGGGTGTTCTAAAAGTTCTGGACTTAACTCAAGAGATGTCATGAAGATAGCCAAATTACTATATTAGTTAAGTAACATCCTTTAGATGGCGCGCTGTAAAGTTTCAGACGCATAAATATAGTCACTTTTTGTGACGATCGTGTAAACAAACTATTGTTAATATTTTCTAAAATATGGACAAAACAGAAACACGACCTGTGGTAAAAGACTTCGTTTTGAAGGGTTTAACCGCAATAGAAATAAAAAGGAGTTAGTTCCACATACTTCCCCTTCGTTTTCGACGGTTAAAATGTGTGCTGCTAAATTGAAGGTACACGAGTTGTCTGACATTGCAAAGACCTTGATAGGCCGTGTCCACTGTGTTTTACATGAAATTTTGATATGGGAAAACTTCCCTCTCGATGGGTGCCGCGTTTGTTAACAATGGACCAAAAACGCATTAGAATGAATATTTTGCAACAGTGTTTAGACTTGTTTAAATGCAATTCCATTAGTTTCTCCGACTTTTCGTAACAGTAAAAGAAACATTGATTCATCACCACAAGCTATAGACGAAGAAGCAATCCAAATAGTGGGTGGAAATAGGGGAAAGTGCATCAAAGTAAGCAAAAACGATTCCATCTGTAAGAAAAGTCATGGCTACGGTTTTCTGGGATTCTCATGGTATGGTGCTTGTAGACACCATGCCGGGGAGTATTACGCTTCACTACTGAACCTACTGAAGGATGCTATTCAAGCTAAAAGTTCACACCTTGCGAAAAAGAAAGTTCATGATAATGCGCCTTCACATACATCTGGAATTTTTGCTGCAAAACTGTATGACCTTTGCTTCCAAATGCTTTACATGCTCAATATTCGGCGGATTTGGCTCCCAGCGATTACTTTTTGTTCCGAAGTCTGAAGAAATGGCTGGGTGGACGAAGATTCACATCAAATGTTGCGGTTGAAGCTGAGACAGAAGATTCGAGATTAAGAAAATTTATCAGGAAAGCAAATATATGTTTTAACTGTAACATTATCTTACAGAAGCCTTTAAATTTTATGATTTTTTTGCTTCTGCTATACAAACTATCAATTAGTTTACATAATCGATGCTGTAAATATACCCACTATGCTGTGAAGGTCTTCTACGTTTCCAACAAGCCGCAGGGAGTTTAGAAGAGGGTGTAATCTGTGTAATTCAGATGTTTTCATCTTAGACTGTGTCAGTCATTATCATTAGCTTGTTTCTATAGGATAATATCCTTCTTCCTACGACTGGATTTACTTGTTTGTCCATGTGCGCTTTCACTTGTGACCCTTAAGAGATTATTTCTTATAATAGTGTTGTTCTGCACACTCTGTTCCGCCAAACTCGGTTTTATTTTCTTATGAAAAGTTATATGTAATTTTCTTCCTACACGTGTAATTATTTGGTCTGCAATCTGCCATACAACTCTTCTAAGAACTCTCATTTTCATTTGATTAAGTTTCTTTATGTACTTTCCATGTTTCTAAACCCTGTACTTTTCTTTAATCACAATGCGAAATCCCTTCACGCATTTCATTGGTGCTCTCTTTCTCTGCGTCCCTAGGAAGTTTTTAGCATTTCAAGAACATTGCTCTCACAGGGTACTATAAGTTATTTGTTAAGATATATCTTCTGTTTGACTGTTCCGTTATTTTGTTGCTTTGTGCCTGTGCATCGAATTGATTATCAATTTTTATAAGCAGAACAGGGAACTTTCATGCATAGTCTTCCTGATTGTAGCAGAAAGAAGAATTAATTATGAAAATAGTGACTAGGTTTCTAGATATACAATATTTTGCAAATGAGGTGTACATTATGATGCAAATGGAGCATTGCTTCTTAAAAATGATATTAAATTCGATTGGATATTTTTGTTAGGGTTGTAGGGGCTCTTGCGGTAGTTCATTTTAACTGCGCCTTCACTGGGACACCTCCGGGGGGAAGGGATGTGGGAAGGAGACCTCACATGTCCAGCATCCATGGACGGTAAGGCAAGGACCACGAAGGGATGCCTAACATTGGTTCTAGATAGACGCCGGGGCAGAAAACTTTCCAAATGGCAAGCCACCGTCACACCAGCCCACCTCATCCTGATACCATCGACCCTGTAACAGAACCAGAGGAATGAGATAGCGAAAATATGTGGAAAGGAAACATCCATCCCATTCGGCTAAGCGACCATAGGAAACCACAAAAAATTCCAAGTTCAAGATGGCCGGTCCCAAAGGGTTTTGAACTCAGGATTCCCCTGTGCGAGCTCCAAGTGTTACCACGTGAACCACCCCGCTCGGTGCAAACTCCATGCTTTGACACCAGTATTTCAGATCTCAGTGTATATTGTCCATCTGCGACTTCTGCAACAGCAACAGTGGGTTGCCTTACATGGCGAATGTGTCATAAGGCATGTCACTTCGATATATTTCTGGACAGTTGAAGAACTATCAATACGGTTACAGATTTCAATTGAAAGAAGTGGCGCTGGACGCTGTGCGGGAACGTTACGCTAACAATGAAAAAGTAATCAATTAGTAGTTTAGTATGAAGCTCAGGCAGTCTCCTTCCAGAATTCATTAATTAATTAATTAATCATTAATTCTCGTGAGACAATATATGCGGTATTTGCTGAGGGAACTTTACTTAAATGACTGGAAGATGAAGTTTTTAGTTCTGATTGTTCGTCGTTTTTTGTGAGGCAACCCCAAAGATTCTCCAGCGGGTGCTACAGAAAAGCAATCCACACACACACTTAACCTAACTTTATCATTGTACACAAATATTAATTTCTTTATACATGTTCCTACTCATCACTTTCGCTAATACTTAGTACATTTTGGTCAATTCACTCCCAAAATCGTTAAAAAGATAATAAATTTTGTGCTAGTATTTTAAGTTATCAATATTTCTACATTCGTAGAAAAAATGTGTGCCAATTATCAGAATCCGACTAATACTAACACTAATGTGAAACAAGAACAAGAAACATTACTTGTACACTTGTATGTTTGGAGTTATAAAGTAGAAGTGTAGCAGAAACCTTTGTGGAACAGAATTTTACTGATAACATCAAGTTACAAATCCATACACTTGTAATGTATAAGAGTACTTTTGTGTAAGAGGGCACAGATAATTATTCATAAAACCATCAATCATTCTCAGCTTCCCAAGCCACCCAGAGGTTGGGCATGCTACATCATGTAGACCTTTTCACCTTGCAGCACTGTGGGAGCGACGCCCATTTCCTCCTTGGAAACAGCTGAAATTTACCCTTCTCCTTGTTCCTCCTTTCGTTGCACAGCAGATTCAGTTTGTTTTTATAGGCGGCTTTCTAATGGCGTAATATAAGAGTCTATGCCCACCTGTGTTAGGCGGCTTGAAACTGTAGAAGGGCTTACCTTAAGACTATAATTAATGTTCAAGTCAGCAATCAGAGCTGTCATGCTAGCACTGATTTCAGTTCGGACTTGTGAATCACCATTCTATCTTATAGGATTCTTAGGTATCCCAGATCGAAGTTTTCACTGTTTCTAAACTTTGTCTAAACTTGCCCCTCAAGTTTTTAAAATGCTCAGTTCTTCTTTTCAGGAAAAATTAAAAGGATATTTCTGAAACGAACATATGAACATATTTCACAACTTACTGTGCTGCATATCAAATCAAAGCTTTGACAAAGAAGTAAAAAAAAAAAACCCAGTCCTATACCAGAAATAGTTTAATTATTTTATTTTTTTAAAATAACATATATCTTCTAATTCTTCTAATATGTATATGCAGGACACAGTTGCGAACTATAGTCTACAGTCAGTGAGTATGTCGAGTATAGTTCATAAGCAGCCAATCCAGCTGTTATATTTTTACGATGTAGCAACATGTTCATATGTATTTTTTGCAAATAGATGGCGAGGGGAGGCCGTTAAGCCGTAGTGAGCTGCAGCAAACCACTGGATCCTCCTGTTTCTAGAATTTACCCGAGGTTAGTTTTTTCATTTGGTTTATTTATGGACACTCTTTAACATCTCAGGTCATCAGCGTTTCATTCAATTCAGGGCGTAAAACGGCCGATCTATTTTGCTCAAAGGCCGTTTTTTTTTTTCAGGCTTGAGGTTTTTTTTCGTGCCGTAAATGTAAATGTACGACACGGGATGCACGGCTTTACTTCCCTTCCGAATGAAGCCATACTTAGGATTTTTACGCCCGAAAAAATCCATCGACCCTGGCCATCATTGAACCCGCGATCTTGGGTTTAGGAGACAAGTATGGTTACCATGACCCCCGAGATTAGCTCTAGTAGTGTGTGTATATGAATTGAT
The DNA here is from genome assembly GCA_030762175.1 of Metallyticus violacea. NCBI lineage: Eukaryota > Metazoa > Arthropoda > Insecta > Mantodea > Metallyticidae > Metallyticus > Metallyticus violacea. Next base: position 26,210,460 of record CM060831.1, on the reverse strand, counting down.
TGCTAATTGAATTTTTAGCATTGGTTTGTTTTCTTAATATGACAGCGTTATTTCTTACATTTCCCTTTCTTGTATATTTCTTGCTGTTGGTACAACCGTGACGTAAGCACAATGCGTAGCAATTTCCTCTTCTTCCTTGGATTTAAGCTATTTAGGAGCATGGGTAGGCTTGATTGAACGGAGTCACATCATCTCTTTATACTGTTTTTATTAACTCACCTGTTATTCTACGTAAGTGAGGCAGTATTTATGAGCTGCCGCCATCATATTTAATTAGAATAACTGTAGCAAATAATTTTATGTAACTTCGTTATAACCATGAGTGTAATGTCATTTTCCTGAACAAGTATTGAGTTATTATGTGTAACATGTTATTTTCTCGCAAGTGTGCAGAAAGCTATCCCGCCATACAATCTGACCTGGGAATTTCTGTAGCCTGTTGTGGCAACATTTGTAAAAAAGAATCCTTGAGCAAGATGTGTATTGGTATTCTGTTAGAGAATTTCTTAAGCAAGGTAGACACCATAAAACCTTTGGTGACTGCAGGGATGAAATGACAGGTCTATAACCTCTTCAAGGGAAGAAGCAAACCGCTCGAGTTGATTCTACACGGAAAAAGTCGCGTAGACCATGTTTATTTAGTTAGCAATTTTGTGGCCTGCAGTCAGTTTTGTGAGAGTGTTCAGCGGGGCAATATCAGTGGAAGGGCTTTCTCATTTCAGTTCAATTAGTGGAAAGCGGTAGTTAGTATAGGAAGAGTATTGAGTGGACGAGCTTCATTAGGTAAGTGCAATAGTGCAAAGTTCATACATTCAAATTGTGTTCCATCTCCCATAAAAAAGACTTAATTAAAACCCCACATTTAATACCGCTGCAAAGCCTAACACTTTAATTCTTTTGTATACCTCTATGGAAATTTTACCTGAAAATTTAAAATACTACAGTGTGTATATTGTTCCTGTGTCACTCTTCAATCAAAAATTGAAATTCTTTCAATGAGCGCGACTGTACTACACCGCTGCATAGAGCGCAGTCAAAACAGTGAAGGCCACATATGAGCCTGAAACTGGCAGGGTTGGTATCACTCAGTCTCAAACCCGGTTCGTGCGTATGACAAGCTGTAATCAGCACTTGCAATAATTCATCTAAGATTTTTTTGTGCAAATGGTGCGAGATGGAAAAAATAAATGTTGTACAATTTATGACTAGTACCAGACATATTTAATCCATGTTCTAAAGCAGACAACAGTTTTGTACCTCCTGATTAATCGCGAGTGACTTACATTGCATTAAGAAGGAAGATTCGAACACTAATGGCAAAGTTTGACTTATGAAATTAGCTAACACAAGGAACACGTTCTTCTTGATGACAGGTTTACCGGTTAAAGTTAGTTAGCACACCTTACAGCAATAAATATTCTTTACAACTCTTGACTTTTATTTAACTTGAGGTAACATTTTTCCCTAGCGAAAATGGCTGGAAAATTAACTAATCCCATATCATTAAAATCTTAAAAAGGCATCGTTTGAATAGAACAAATACATTTTTTTTTATTTGGTTTATTTACGGACGCTCTTTAACATCTCGGGTCATCAGCGTCCAATTCTATTCAGGGCATGAAACGGCTCAGAGGCCTCTTCTTTCAGGCTTGAGGTTTTTTTTTCGTGCTGTAAATGAACGACATGGGACCCACGGCTTTACTTCGCTTCCGAAGGAAACCATACTTACGATTTTTACGCCCGAAAAAATCCATCGATCCTGGCCGGGTTTGAACCCGCGATCTTGGGTTTAGGAGACAAGTATGGTAACCACTACACCGCCAGGACCGACACAACAAATACCGTAAAAGAATTTTAAAAATTACGAAAAAGTTGAAAATATTTTTTAAAAATGCCAATTTTTACGGAAATATTACAAGAAAACCGCAGGTCTGCACCAATTTGGATTACCAAGCTACAATTACTAGCATCAATGGAATATAAATGTACAAAAACAAAGTTAACGTGAACATTGATGGTGTTTTTGTTAACTTTCGAAAAGTAACATTATAAAAAACAGTTATAATTGCAATTCATACAGTTAAAGCCAACATGTTTAACAGACTCGGTAGACAGTTCATCTTATTGATAAAACAAGTTAAAAAGTAGGAGTAAACCAGGAGAATGGCAGAAAAAAGAATAAAGGAAGGTTTGGCACCTGAGAACCGGAAGAATTAAAAGCAAGGTTCAAATTAATCTGGAAACAAAGAATACAAGAGAAAGGTTTGAAAGAACGCGGGAAGACAGGGCAATAGGAAAGGAGAGTCAGAATGTGCCAATAGTCATTCTGGAATAAAAACGATTACAAGTAAAATTATTGTAAAATTTTAAAATTAAAAAAGAGTAAAATGTTAAAACAAGAACATAACATGCTTCTGATTCCGGCTTACACAAACGGTTTACACTAAAACAGTGATAACTGGAAATATTGTGCAAACAGATACTCACCAACTCGAAATTCAAGCCAGGCTTACCTGAAAATAATAAAATTATCATTAAAATCGGTAAGCTTTTATTTTCTACAATAATAGCATATGTGTATTTGTTTGCTCACTTCATTTCTCTCACTGAAAAAGAGTAACAGGTTTGAAATATTCATTTTCTTAGTTGTGTCTGCATTATGTGTCTCACCTCACAGTTTGCTGTATTATATATAATTAATAGATATTCTGAGATTATGAAAACTGTACATTCATTTCTCATCACTTTGGACACACTGAGCAATTGGAAACTAAACAGATGAATCAGTTTAAGGGATGTTAGGTATGAACCAAGTCAAGTTTCCCTATCTGACTTTGATTCTAAACCTTAAACCATCACACGGCTTTGCGAAAAAAACGTCACAATTAATCTTGTCTGTAAATTTAAGTACAAGAGCTGTTCAATAAAGAATAATCACAATTCTTTTTGAGAGCGCGCCTTCATTCATTCTCTTAGTTTTGGTCACCTTTCTAAAAGCAGTTCCAATGCACCTGCTCCAGCATTTCTGCTACTCTTCAAAGACATATTGGAAACCATTTCTGACAGGTCCTTCAGAGTGACCTCCACAGTCTTCGCCACTATTTCTAATGATGGAAGATACCTCCAACAAAGGTATTTCTTCAATTTGAGGAAAAGGAAAAACTCGCACGGGGCTAATAAATGGTAGGGTGAGGGATATTTTTCGCATTGCTCTTTGTGAGATATTCATCAACAACATTTGCGATGCGGAGCATGTTATCAACTTATTGCACTGAAACGCGACCTTTTGCGTTGGGACACGGTCTTGTAGAGTTTTCAGGACATCTTTGCAATAGGTTGCCCAGTTACAGTTGTGTGTGTGTGTGTGTGTGTGTGTGTGTGTGTGTGTGTGTGTGTGTGTGTCTGCAGGAGCGACATGCTGGTCCAAGTTTTATCAGCAGTGATTGATTACCTTTGAAAGAAACTCCGCATCTTCCTGTAACATTATCTTCAACAGCTGAAAACCTGCACGCGAATGTCAGCAGTCTTGAAACCCACCCACCGGGCACAAACACGTCTCACGTGCAACTTTTCAGTTACCAACGTGAACCCAGAAAACTTTTCAGAGTTTCTGAAACTTGATGACATTCTCCCACGATGGCAATAGCGATGTTAATGTTTACTTCCGTTGATTGCCTTCCCTCATTAAGCTTTTAAACCATTTTCAGTTGTGCTGTAGGGAAGTTACATTTAAAGTAACAATGCTGTCTCCAGCAGCGATATGCATTTGTTGCTAGTAAAGTTTCGTGTGAATTCCTGCTTTATTTCGTTTTGTGTTCATTGAAAGTAAATAAAATGAACATAATACAAAGCTTGCATAATAAACGCTTTTCATTGATACAACTGGAAGAAAAAAAAACGAGTATTATTTTGAGCGAAATTAATTTCAAAACATAGAAAGCATACAATGTTTTCTGTCAAACTTCGTCCTGCAAATTCCAGATCCTAATTAAAGGGCACCTACAAAATTGCTATCATGAAAAATTTTAATAGGTACAAATAGGATATCTTTCTTTCTCTTTTTCTGTTGTATATGTTCGAACAGGCACATATAAGTGTTAATTCTAGTAGCCTTTACTACTACAGCAATAGCAATAGTAGCAGAGTTTTGCATGGTTTATGCTGTAGTTAACCGCTGCAGGTTTTCATGCGTGCTAATCGCTTTCTTGGTTTAAAGTTCATTGTCAAATGTAACAAAGAAAAGATGAATTCTATATTACAGACACTATTTAAAAAAACAATATTGTCAATTCATATAGTGCAACAATGGAAGCAATATTAATTGTTACACCAGTGCGGAGGAAGAACTGTGGAAGAAAACACAATTGTTAAGGTAGAAATAAATAAAATTTAAATAAAATTTATTTCCTCTTCATTTTATTTATACAAGAATGTACATCCATATTTGTTAATTTTGGCATTATAATCTTCAGATGCACGCTGGAAGTTTTCCGAATTCAGGAACTGAGTGAGATACGCCCCGTGTTTTTATTCGGTAGTGACTAGTCAATAACCTCGCCATCTTGATCGCCCGTCACGATTACGCCATTTGCTGTTAAGGAAACGGAACGAAACTTGAAGGAAATGAGGACGAAAGTGAAACATTTCATGTTATATCATCTTGATTAGAATATGACTTTTCCTTTTATGGATAAAACGTAGCAGATGTTACATCTAGAGCGACCAGTGTATAACATAACATTAAGGATGGCTGGCATAATAATTCCGCTCCCATAAATAGTGTGACTGCATAAGTCACAAAACAAGGTTTAATCAAGACCACACTCCAATGTAGGAATCGATAGTAGACAAAATGGTGGAATATGTGGTCCGTGTGTTAATGACATCACTTTTGTTAATTTCCATTATCTGGTTTAAAGTTGGAAGTAAATCAACATTAGCGTGTTACTTCTTTTGCGTTTTATTAAATTAATATTAATTTAGTAAAATCGCACCAAAAATTTGTTTAATGGAAAACTTTGGTACCACGTGTATGCCCTTATTATGGCAGTGAACGGCATAGTACTATATTTATATTTACTAAATAGCAGTAATTAAAGAAGAGGTGCAAATTTTGAAGTTAATGTTGAAACTGTAGCGTGTATTAAACGTATCATACCAACCTTTGCGGTTGGGGGGGGGGGGGCATTTTCCCAGAAAATTGTCTAATCTACCGTCGTATGTGAAGGTGTAGGTTAGAAAAGAAAGGAAAGATCCGAGTAAAAGTACCACAGGGTTTGGATCACAATGATGAGAGTTTTAGTGAGTCTGGTGTAATATGTTTCGACTCGATTGCAAGTGAAGTTATGCAGAGACAGATACACTCGCAGTAAAATCGTTCATGTTGCTGCTGTTAAACAACTGGGTTTGTTTATTTGGTTCATTGCAATTTGTAATGTAATTTATATATTTTTAAGATATGGCGTGTGAAAAGAGAAGGACCCTGGTTCTTCAACTCCAAAGAAGAAAAGACAGAACAGGATATAGAAATATGGGATGACGAATTCGAGTTCAAAAACTGGATTCTGAAAGATGGAAATAATTGCTACAAAGCAAAATGCAAACATTATGAAGATACAGTGGTTGCCATTTTTACAGTTTTATTAATTCAAAAAAACTAATAAATTAATCTGGCCCATGGCTGCGGTGTAACTTTTCAATAGACAGCATCCATGATTAAAAAATGTCGAAGATCTTTATCCCATTGCTTCTACGATGCAACTAAGATTTTGAAAATGAATGTGAAAGTGTATAAGATCACTAAGTAAATACTTTACAGAATTGCAATAAACTGTGTTACCTAGTATACGAGACAGTACGTAACAAAAAGATATGTCAAAACATTGGAGATACATACCTTGCATATAAAGGGGTGTGTTACATGCACAGGGTCCGGAAATGCTTTTTATTTCCTTGTTGTCTACAACTCCGCTTACATGATATGTAAGCTGGAATGCCAGCATAGCTGTCCCATGCTAATAACCCCACGACAGAACAGTTGCTTAATACGTACAGTAGGTAAACATTTGCTTTTACCTTTGGTTAAGTGGAGTGTTGTAACTACTTTTACTTAGTGCCTGTTGCGGTCGTTCTGTACCATGTAGTCCTCTTGTTATGTTATGTATTTCATTGCTTGATGTACACAAGTAAAGAAGTATACACACCCATTCTAATAAAAAATAATAAATAATAAACCCAAAATAAAAACTAATAGATCTCACCGAGCACATAGTGTAAGCTTTGTGTATTTACGGACCTCGTTCCAGGTACAGTAAAATGAGATTATTTAAATGCGAATTGAAGATGTTCATATGATCTACGGATTAACTGAAGGTGTAGAGAGTACGTGCTCGTAATGTGCAAGGCTGCCATACAATACGAGATACTCCGGGGATTGATTTGATTTATTTACAAACCCTCTTTAACACTCAAGTCATCAGCGTCCCATTCAATTCAGGACTAAAACGGCAGATAAATGTTGCTCAGAAGCCTTTTTTTTTTCTCCTAGGCTTGAGGTTCTTTTTCGTGCCGTAAATCTACGACACGGGATCCATAGCTTTACTTCCCTTCCGAAGGAGGCCATACTAAGCATTTTTACGCCCGAAAAAATTCATCGACCCTGACCGTGATTAAACCCGCGATCTTGGGTCTACAAGGCAAGTATAGTTAAAATACACCACTAGGATTGACAAAAACTCCAGAGATACATCAGCGCATCAGGGGTCCATGCCACGGTGGGTAGATAGATGTATACAGAGGACTTTTTGAACATATCATAAAGTTTTCTGTTTACCATTATTCTATTTTTGAATATTCTGCTATGTGGTACAGGTGTAAAAAGGGATTCTAACAAAGAACTAAAGCAATTCCGGACCTATGTTCATATTATATCATTCTTATCCTGCATATGTGATGAACGTTTCCCCAAAGTTTTGACATAGCTTTTTGTTACATTTTGTATGCAGCTAAGTTAATACATATTCAGTACAAAACATTGCTTTTTTAAAAAGTTGGTGTTACATTATTACCTTCAACTTCTAACATCTTTGGTCAGGCCTTCAATTGTGCATAAATGTTCGCTAAACACTGGTTTTCAATTAATAAGCTTCCTGTTTAGTAAGTCTTTACCAGGTATATATATTTCATAATATTATATAGTACCATGAGTATGAACAGAATGAAATGTCAAGCACTTGATTATTGGTTTATTTAATTCAGCATTAATATTTTTAGGGTATTTTTCTCTCACCTCCCCCTTCTTGTCCTCGATTTTTGGGTAATATCATGTGCTAAAACTGTGTAAAAATGTGGTATTCTGAATTCAGTAATTAATGGTTATTATGAAACTATAAAGCTACGCTCTCTAGCGCTAACATTTTGATATTATTAACATAAAATATACAAATGTGACATACGCTCTTCTAAACTTAATACCGGGATTTAGAGGAAAAATTGCCACCTAGAAACCATCAAAGCACAACAAAAATAGAAAAAGAAAGGGGGAAAATGTTTAAAAACCCCAAATTTTTAAAAGAAAAAGTGTACTTTAAGTTTGATTTTTTTTTTTTTTTTTTTTTTTTTTTTTAATGTTTTATTTATGGACGCTCTTTAACATCTCAGGTCATCAGCGTCCCATTCAATTTAGGGCGTGAAACGGCTGGCAAATTTTGCTCAGCTGCCTCTCTTTCAGGCTTGAGGTTCTTTATCGTGCCGCAAATGTACGACACGGGACCCACGGCTTTACTTCCCTTCCGAAGTAAGCTATACTTATGATTTTTACGCCCGAAAAAATCCATCGGTCCTGACCGAGTTCGAACCCGCGATCTTGGGTATAGGAGGCAAGTATGGTAACCACTACACCACCAGGACCACAATTAAGTTTGATGAACATGTTAATAAACCTGTAACTTCCTCGTTTAACAGCTGATTATAAGTACATAATTATTTAAGTTGTGGCAATAATAGCGACGTTATTTGTTTTAATAAGAACTAAGCCCCATTCGGAACTCGTTTACAGCAACAACTTCAAAGTACCGATATTAACTTTCTCTACTCTATGTCTTTATATGGTGTATAATAATATTAATACATATAATAATACATTTACTTCCCTTGGTTTATGTTGGGAAGTTCGATGGGCATGATTACATGAACGGAAAAATGTATGGAAATATTCAATTAGATAAGATGCAAAAGAAGAACATGACTAACTAAAATATGCAAATAAATGCAATGGCACAAAGAATAATCAAAGAAAGGAACGTTGCTGTTAATTAATGAACGAAACCTCTGCAGAGTTACAGGACTCGTATACGGTTCTATTAAATATTCTGCATAACGGTAAAGTTGCGAGTTAACATCAAACAGCAGGAGAGAGAAGGAGGCTGTGGTGTGCCCCCTCAATTGATCTCTGTCTAGCAAGTGCTTTATTTTTAGGTGTCCTTCGGAAGAGAAGAGTCAAGTAGTTTTATATAAAGGTCATGTTCAACTGGAACCTCTCAGGCCGTTCATAAATCACATTTCGCCACGATCTACATCTTCCCCAGTTGCCAACTTTCGCTTTCCGAATGCAAATTTCAGTCTCTGAGAACTGTATTCACGATCTCTTTAGGCTGTTCCACGATTCGAGGAGATAAACCTCACGAACAAAGAGAAGCAGCAGTCTATTTCGTCAAAATTATATGCAATTCGGCAATAACGAATTACTCTCAAGGCATAGCATTTTTGGTGTTGTTTGGCACCATTCAAAACTGCTTGTTTCTAACAACTTTAACTATAAGGGGCGTAAACTTTTCTTTTGGATTCTAAAAAACTAGAAGTGTTCCGTAGAAGTAACTTATATATGTTCAATATTATAAGAGAGCCAATTGAAATGTTCTCGGAATGATGCACAAAATGAAAAACCAGTTTGACATTATTCCTGTTTTTCAACGTACTCTCCCTTGACACTTGCATTTTGTCAAGCGAAGCTGGAACATCCAAAATACTTCAAATGATGATTTAACCTCTTCATCGGACGAAAATATCTTTTCACCAAGAAATTTTCCCAGTTTAAGGAAAAGGTGGAAGCGGTGGAGCCAAGTCAGGGGGAAAAGGTGAATGTTCATTGATTTTCGCCATTGCAGCGACATGTGAGGCGAGCGTTGTCTTGATACTCTTTGATATTCCCTGACTTTTCTCGTGTATTTTTGTCTTCAATACGTCCAAAAGGTTAGCACAATGCGCTCTAGTGATAGATTTTCAGCGGGAAGATAATCCATAAGCATACACCCTAAGCATCCAGGCCCTTTTCACACACTTGGCCTTCTTTGGGAGTGGGGAATCTGTCTTTTTCTTTTTTCCCCCTTCTCCCCATTTTTTCAGGTGTGTAGTAGTGCACCCATCTTGCGAATAATTATTTGAAGCAAATAATCTGAAAATGTGAAACATGCGTTCCCTTGAAATTTCAGCAATTTCGGAAACCTTTAATCCGCAATCCTTCAGAACTATATCATGTACCTTATGGATAATTTCTGATGTCATGACGCATTGTAGACGTTGCCGTGAGGGTCATCTCCCAAGCTTTCACAGTAGTCCATTTGAAAACGATTGTAAACGATAATGTACATTCTCCTAGAGTGTTTACCATTTCTGTACAGATTTCTGTTCTATTTATATCCTTCTTTACGAAGTATTTAATAACAGCACAGTGTTCCGATATTTGCCTTTTTCCCCATATGCATACGTCTGCACTGGAACAGATTGCTCCTTACAGACAGCACAGTTCTGCGGCCGAAGATCCGAACGGCAGTAGAGAAAACCGAATTCCTTGTCCCGAACGGCAGCGGAAGAAACCAAAATCCAGGGAATGCTGATTGATGTGGAGACAAGTGCAATCACATTCGGTTTGAGTTGAAATGAAATGGGAAATTTTAATCTAGCAAATTAACACATAAATGAAATAATGGTGATATTCTTTTAACACTAGAAGGTTTATATGTATTTCGAACTATATAAGTGAGATATCTCTGAATTTGAGGAGGTACTAATGGTTTTTCTTTTTGTAGCAAAGAAAGCGCGATGAATGTTGTCTTCCTTTGTATCAGGTTTGGCAAGGGGAATGCGATGAGACACTTTCTTTATTTTTGTAACAAAGACTTGTATGTGGAGAATATTTTTCTTTTTTGAGACATTTATTTAGTTTTGAGTATGGTTACTTGTTCATTTTGATTGGTTGTGCATAGAAAGTGTTAGCGTGGAGTGTGGTTTATTATTTGTTCATAATGAATAGATAAAAACAGATCATAGGCCCGGATTGTGAGAATGAGTATTACTGCGATGAAAATCTAACAAGAATTTCACAGTGATGGGAGTACCATTACTGTCTTTTAATAACAGGGCCAATAACTTTCAACTTTTCCGGGTGTACTTTAAAAACATGTTCTCTTTATTGCGGTAATATTCCTCACATTCCAGGCATACTATCCATTTTATTATACTCATCATGGAATATATATATATATATATATATATATATATATATATATATATGTGTGTGTGTGTGTGTGTGTGTGTGTGTATGTATATAAAATAAACCACACTCCACAGTAATACTTTCTATTCACAGCACATTTAATAATTTTCACCAAGCCTTTAACAGAGGAGCATGTGAATCCCTACTACGGAAATCATAACCAGTTGGTTTTCTTCTTCAATTGCCGTTGGGGACTTCGGTCGCAGGACTGTCTGTCTGTAAGGTTAAATAACAAACAGTTATAGCTACTTCGTTTCTTGACCTATCCTTATATTGTTACACAAATGTTCTGTGGGGCATTCCAAGAACTACCAAGTGATTTTATTTATTTATTTTTTTTTCCTTCCAGTTCCTTGATAGTATGAAATGTGGTAAACTTGTTGCAACTCTCTTAATTTCTAATTTTATATCACTGTTTTGCTACAGAATATCAAATATTGTAACATGACTATGCCGGCAAACTTGTTATTCAAGTTCTTTTGGCAATGAAGCTTTGCGATATGCAATATTTTGCGCTGTGGCTGAGGTGTCAGGAATGTCTGATTTCCATCCACCTGGCCTGGGTTCTATTCTCCTTGAGTTAACACTGTTTCAATGTTCTTTAATTACTCGCAAGACGTGTTAGTCGACAGAAACTCGCTGCCAAGGTTTATAACATGTTAAATAGGTAACCCAATGCTGACTTGAATAAAACATATCGGATGCTAGAGGCTGAGGAGCACAGTTCCGCTACAGATGACTAATGTTTACAAACCACATTTGTTGTAAAGATCGCGTGATCTGGTACGTTTGTTGCGAATGATCGGTTTAAGTGTCAGTGGCCTCCTTTTCTCTATCGGGACAAGGGGTTCTTTACCGTAGCCTACTTTAAATACATTACTTATACAGAGTGTATGTACATTGAAGTCAAATACGTTAAAGATGTTATTAACAACGTTGTTGTTGTTTTTTTTTTTTCATTTTCTCTGGTTATTTCCTATTTGTTTTGTTGTGAAAATGTATTGAACAAATGAAACTAGCAGGTATCAGAAGCGGCTTGTATAGGAGATTGCACTATATAAAACATTTCAACGTTGTATTTCCTAATCTTCAGAGCGACTTTTCAGATGCAGCAGGTACCCAATATATAATTGTGTATATTCGCAATTATTAATTTCACGGTTTTCCGTTTTTTAACTAAAATGTAAATTATTTCTGAGTGCTGACAAACGAATTTATTGGTAACAGCGCGCTGCTTTGGCAACAATATCCTCTGGTACAACCCAATCTGGCTTCACTTACTACCCGCTTCATAGCAACGGTAGACGCATGCTTTATGCTCCGAGATAGCAAGTAAAGCCAAAATTGAGAATCGAACAGTAGGCAGCATCTAGGACGGGTAGAAATGTATGTCGTTGATTGGCTTTCCCCCTTCCATAGCAGCTCAGAACGAAGCGCGAGCCGGCGAGTACTATCAGCTTGCTAAATATTCTTTTTGAGACTTCGCTTAGGTCGATCATTTTAAATTTTACTTTTACTGATACAGTGATGAGCTACTCGTTTTATAGTCTGTAGCTACAAAAATGGAAAGATCTGATTGTTAGCTTATTGCTTCAATTGCTAGTATTGCACTTATCTCCGACTGTATTGAAATGATTGCTTTTTGTTTTTTAATAGTATTTAACGCCAATTTTAACTCTGAGGCATCACAGGCTGTGGACACTGATAATACACGAGATGAAATAATGCATTAGAAAGTAATATTTTTTTTAAAGAAGGAAGCGCTCTAGGCGTAAGTTTAGGGCACCTCCCGGGCATTTTCCATTTATGAGGACTGAGGAAATAGAAAAATCCTCAGTCAGGGGGGAATCAAACCCCAGACTCTCGCTCACGAGTCCGCGCCTTAGCGACCTCGGTTACCGTGGCGATATGATTGATGTGGTGTTATTGTTTGTAACTTCGAATTTCTAAGGCGCCATTCCGGTGCATAAGGTACATTTTAGCATTTACATAAAATGAGGCACAAACAGTGAGTCTTGTGTAAGTACGGTAATAAATTTTTTAAAAGTTAATTTTCCTATACCTGTTGTAGTATCTTGATGTGTTGCATTTTATTAAAATATACCATGTTTTTACTTTATCAGCCTTCTTTTGTGTAATAAGTAGTCTAAAGCAATAAGTACATATAATTATGCATAACAGTTTTCAAATTAAACTGCTTTCTTCCAGACCCTCTAAGCCCCTGTGGTGCCGCTGTAGCAAAAACGGGCGTTAAACATCATTCATCCAGTCCCTCTAAATACTAGTTTACTTCCTGTATAACCTCTTCAACTGACTTAATTTTTTTAAGTTCGGGAATTGATAGTAATGCGAGGGAGCAAGATTAGGTGAATAGGGTGGATGCGGAAGCATTCAACTCGTAGTTCGGTCAATTTGTCCTGATTAGCTGGGCTTGAATGCAACGACGCATTCTCATGGTGAAACAAAACCTTCTTCTTGGCCAGTTTCTCAAAAAGTGATGGGTGGTATTTTCCAGTAATGGTTTTCTTCTTCTCCAAATAGTCAAACAGAACATTTGAAGTCATCACGTTTCCAGCAGCGCCCGAGTTTTGTGTATGTCAATATTGGATTCCTGTTTAAGTCATTCCTATTATACATTGCTTTAGTGCCTCTGATGTTGAAATATAGGAGTTTTTACTTTTTCAACCTTCTGTTGTGTAATAACTAATACGTAGTTTATAACAGTAAGTAGATATCAGTATTTTAACTGTGTAATAGATACCCTCATTATAGGGCTACACCAACTTTTTATATCACCAGCGACAATTCTATTCTCAATACTTTTGCTCCGGAGGAGACGCAGCAGCCATTTTGCGCAAAGGTTTTTCAAGTGTAATTCATTAAGTAAAATAAAATACTCAATTGAGATCCCCTGGTATTGCGCACTTTTACTTATCTGTCAGTCAAAATAATATCATTGGATTTTATGGATACTTTCTGATCCAACAGCTGATTTTGGAGCTCCAGGATGTGGTGCGTCTTCGATGCTTGTTCTGCTATGCTGAACTCATTTACCCAAATTAGAACTTGCTGCATGCGACACCCCAAAATTTAGGCAAAATCCTCTCATGAACTTCTTTTGCTATTTCATCTTCCAGAGCAAAAGAACTGAATAATAGCATGTATTCTAATCTTTTGTCTATTTCTCACTGTCATTCGAAACTGTGTTTAAACACTGCCTTGCAATGAATTAATACCAGAATGACTTGTGATGACAAAATATCGAATATATAGAAGGCAAATTTTATGACTACATATACAGATGTTGCTGCTGCCCTCTATTAGTTTGCATTTATCCAAATTTCAATAAGTGAAAGACACAGTTCATCATACTTATTGCTGATTCCAGCTTCAGTGTTAACTTGAAGTTAACACTGAATGATGATGATGATCCAAATTATTCAACCATTGTTGAGAATTTCACGTCATTTATTTCAACTCAAAGTTTAGATTCCGCAACTTTTTCTTATGCAGAAGAAATTCCTTTTCAAGCTCTCGCAGTAAAAACATAAATCAGTATTTTTTTCAACAAATGTCTAATCTCACATTAAAGTCCACATGCATTAGAAGCTTGTGAACTTTAAGTATAAAGTGTTATAACTTAATGATTAGAACTTTAATAAAGATCCTGTTTCATTATTAAAATACGACGTTTACTACTATTTTATTTGTTTATTGTTGCGGTTGTTCCTTTTTTCACAATGGAGTCCACGTTTTCAAAGATGTGTCAGTCAGATCCACCTTTTATGTCAAAGGGTCGGAAATTACTGCTTCATAATATAACGAATACTTGGCAAAAGTGGCGCATATAAATGTATCTCCAAGATGAGCGTAAAAATATAAGTTGGCAGCGGAACGACTTGAAATGCTATTGACTGGAGTTAAAGAGTATTTAGGTCAGTACGAGCTCTCCGCATTGGGAGATTATAAAAACCTCTTCCTATATCAACAGAGATATGCACTGTGTGTGTGCTTTAAAAAGTGAAGGTCACAAAAAATAGAGCTGCTTTATTTCAGTTTCGTTTTGAGCAATATTTATTGGCTCTAGAGAGAAGATAAACCCGGAAGTAAGAGTTCTAAAAACATGCTCGCATATGTTCAGTGTATTTGCTGCTGGTGTTCATTGCATCCATTCTTTCTGAGAGCAGTCTTTCCTTTGTCCGGTTCATCCATGCACTTCTCTTTCTAAGAGTCAGAAGAAAAAAAAGTATTTAGTCACTCCTCTCGTGCATTAAGGCTCTAGTGCTAGTTTTATTTATCTCACTCAGTTTCCCTTCCATTTTTAATTTAATTTTAATTTTATTCTGCAATGCCTATATCGTGATAACTTTATTCTATATCAGGACATAATATTCCAGATTAGTTTCATTTACTCCTCTTACATTTCTCACAATATTTCCTGATATTTCACGAGAGGGTCTGAGATTACCGATAAATTCACGAGTGTAGTGAGTATACGTGGAAAACTCAGGCCCTCGAGTGATATTTATTCGGTCTATTTCACGAATAAAATAAGAATTGAAATATAATTCCTCTAAACTTGGCTTACAAAATTATAATAATTGTATATTTGTACTTAATCTTTTCATGCAATCTTGCGATAGAAGAATGCCGATTTTCAGTAAGGCCAATAGAGAAGAGCAAAATAGAGGTTTAGGACTATTTCATGAATACAGCAAGAATAAAATATATATATATATATATATAGCGCACAGAATATTAACTTATTATACTTATGAATATTCAGAATTCATGAGACTAAAATGTACAAAAGTCGACTATTACAATAGCTACTGTTAGATTTTCTATCAACTGAGAAAAACAAAACAAAAAAGATAACATACAGTGTGTCTATTTTTCTTTGTATTCTGCGGTTTGGAATTCCTAATGATAAGATCAATTTGCTCATTTGACGCATCACCAAAACACTTTGAAGAACCCTCCAGTATGCATTACGATTGTCGATTGTCCATGATTTTTTTGCTATCAATAGCTCTCCACCGCCTCTAGCAAAACTGGTCAGTGATGCGTGCTCAGGAATTATATAGTGGAGGTGAAGGATTGGCTACACTGACCACAAGACAAATGCACGTCGCGTGATAAAAAGGATTTTATATTTTTTTTCTGTAATTCCACACCGTAATCCGTTTGTGATTTGTCAAAATTCATAATTTTATTTCGTTTCATTGGTGCATTTTAAGATGACGTCACATGAGTGAAATAGTCAATACAATTTTTATTACAATTTAAATTCTACAGCTTTTAAAATCTACAGTACTAATACCTAAAACTAGACAAAACTAAAACTTCAACGAAGTAAACCGGCACTGGAATTCAGCACTGCAACTGTTATAACTATAACTTACAATTAAATCTACAATTGCAATAATTACATTTAGAATTAATTAATTTACAAATTTGTTTTACAATTTACGATTTAAAATCTTCATTTCTGCCGACGGGCTACTCCCAGGCAACAGAACCTGGACATCAATGAGATTGCTACCGCAGTAGCTATACCAATGGTGTGTTGAGTTTGCAGTTTTCTTCTCTTCTTTGTTTCCTTTATCTTCTACTTTTCAACTTTTATACCTTATAATTTCCTCCTTTTGTTCTCGGTCTACCTCTTCTTCTCTCAGCTGCTTCCTTTCCGCCCAAAGACTACCATTATTCTCTTCTTCTGTTAATTCTGATTCCAATGATTCATTTTGGATGTTATCTTTTCCATCTTCTTGTTCTTGAACTGACTCTACTTGCATATGTCTTTCTTGCTTTCTCTGATTCTCTGGAATTTTCTACGAGAATACACGATTTCAGATAGTTGGATTTTCTTTCTTATTTGATTTTTGTTGTTTATATGCCATTTTGCATGATATTTTATTTGTTAAATCATTCAATACCCTAAAATCATTTTTATCTTTCATGGTGTTCCAAATGTATTTTCCCAGCAAATAGCCCGCTTTCCTCAGCTACAATTGACTGGTATTTAGGGCATTCGAATGAAACATGTTCCCGTGTGTCAATACCTTGCAAACCATATATGTTGTTTGCTTTTAATTTAAATCTTTGCAAAGATGAACAATATGAACCACGTCCTGCTACATAATGTACTAAACCCTCCCTGGATTGAATATGTTTGAACTGTAATCTTTCCTTTATGGATGGAAAGATTTCATAATCTCTTCTACTGTCTTTTATTTCATCCCGTTCTTATTGCTATCCATATTTGCAATAAGAATCGTTGATTTGTTTTTTATTTCTACAATCTCTTCCGTTCTGAATGTTGTTGATTTGGTTTATTTACGGACGCTGTTTAACATCCCAGGTAATGAGTGTCACGCTCAATTTAGGGCGTGAAATTTTGCTCACAAGCCTCTTCTTTTAAGCTCGAGGTTCTTTTTACATGCTGTAAATCTACGACACGGGAGCCACTGCTTTGTTTCTCTTCCGAAGGATTTTTGCGCCCGAAAAAATGCATCGACTCTGGTAGGGATTGAATTCACGATCTTGTGTTTAAGAGGCAAGTACGATTACCACTAGATCACCAGAACAGACACCCTGCATGTGCAAACACTCAGTTAACTTCATCCAGCTTATGTGGCGAATCCGAATATGAGTATTATTTCTGAAAGCCTGGGTCATCTGCAGACTTGCCGCTGCTAATTTGTTTTGACAGTAGGAAATCACACAGAGGTGACCTCGGTGGTTGCGGCTGTAAAAGTTTTGTTGCCTTGGTTTCTGCGGTCGCAGGTTCAGATTACGTGCAGGTGACGACTATATAGCTATGTGCTGTCTCTCAGCGTCATTTTGGAGTCTTAATTCAAATTTCTTGATTTATCGAAAGTGTTTGTTTTAATATATATTGTAAACATTTTAATGTATAATTCCAGATAGTACGTTTTATATGATAGCTCTATGATATGCTAGCAGGAAAGGACTTCAAGATGATAAAATACCAATATGTAATACAAGATGAACACGAAAGGCAAGTTTTATCTCCTTTTAATCACCAAGGGTCAGGTGCAAGGTAGTTATGATTTGTACTTTGGCGTCTGATGATATGATTTAGTTTTGAGCAAGTCAATCCTTTCTGTATATTTTGAAGGAGATGGTAGTTAGAAGCTGACTTTAAGCTTACGATTCTTGTATTAGAATCCTGCAAAAACACAATTGACATTCTAATTTCCATTAGTTTTATTTTCTTAATGTCAATAATGAACCCTTGTCTAACTTCATCTCTGTTAAAGCAGCATATCAAATAACACCTTTCTATTTCAGAAATATTTGTGGTGAAGTTATAGGTTATTCACTCTGTATATACTGAAAAAATAATGTTGCAATTAAACACTCTTTCCTTCATTGTTAGGCTGAGAGCTTTTCAGACACCCTTCATATTGAAGTGAAACTTTATGTATCAAATACTGACGTGTTTGATAACAGGTGATACTGTCGATGTCTAATTTCTAAATATGTCTCTATGTCGCAAAGTATTTTTAAATTCTGCGAACGTGCCAAAACAGTAGCCTCATGCGTTGATTCAGAAGTTTTAACAAAACTGGAATATGTCTGCGGTACTCAGAACAGAGGAAATTTCCTATCTGAGCGCCTTTTCTTAGAAACCCACCAAGGAACATTTTAGTCACGCCTTTGTTCGCGAAGCATTATCATAGGGCCAGGAAAACCGGTGTCTGGGTTAGAGTTCGTGCTGAATCTGCTGTTAGTCACTATCTCTCTATTACTTTCCTCCTCCAGGTAGATAGTAGACACTGTACTTCAGTTCCTCCTTAAATCTTATTCATTCTGTCTTCCTCTCCCTGCTACCCTAGCAGCTTTTGATGTGTTTTCAGCTGTATTTCCATTTAGTAGGCACACCAAGAACTGGCGACAGATTGTCACTTATATAACGCTGTTTTTGTCGCAAACACCAACATTGAAAAAGTTGAAATCTAAAGTAGAAATATGCAAAAAGAAAACAAATTATGCATCATTTTATTGCTTCGTGTTTACTTCTTGTGTAAGTTGCTCTCTACATTCAAAAGACTTTACGTTACACAATCGGTATTTGTTGTAATACTTAGCTGGTAGGTAAATTTTGAAGAAAATTATTATTTTCAATTTTATTTCATAATAAACCTTAGGGCTTGCTGAACATTTTGAGGTATATTTCATTACAAATAGACAATTTTAGGCTATGTAAACTCGTTTTAAAATAGTAGTGCCATTCACTAATTTTCTTAAATTTGAATATAGAAAGTGCTATCAAAAACGTTAAGGCTCCGCGTGTAGCATAAAGAGAGAGCAGAGAACGAGGATATACGAGAGGCGGTTCTGAGCTGTGATTATCATTAGTCAAGCGGCCGGCCATCCTGTCCTTGGGCTTTTCTCATGGTTACCTCTGTTCGCTTAGGCGAATACTGAGATTAATTTTTACATTCCATGAATTTCCTGTGCTCCCATTTCATATAATTTAATTCCGTTGATTCTGTTACAGAGTTGAAAGTGTCAAGGTGACAGTGGATTGGCGTGGTGTGATGGTGACTTGCGCTTTGTAAACATTTCTGCACCGGTGTCTGTATAAAAGAAGGTTCAGAGCATGTCTCAGAATGTGCTTGACATTGTTCAAGAATGGGGTTTTCAGGCAACTTCCACAAAGTGGAAAAGGCGCTGCGAAGACGTTCTTTGTTGTACGAGAGTTCTACGAAAGTTTTCAAATGAGGAAAAGTGAATGTTGACTCCATTAAAAGGAATGTGGCATATGGTAGCCCCGTCCATTACGAGTAAAACGGTATCAGGTTTTCCCCAATCCAGAATTCCAGAGTGTGAGGGTCAACAACTTCTCCCGTGCAAAGGCAACCAGGCGTTATGATGGAGCTGGAGAGAGAGCATTCTCGCGCTAGGATTCTGTGATTTAATGATTTAAGTCAGTCTGAAAGCCTCCAGTGTTTGCAACAGGATTTTTGGAACCTTGCTCCATCTAGGGCAATGATTTTCCGATGTTTTACGGAATTTAAAAAGACCCGAGTTTCACTGCAAGATGAGGAGAGCAGTGGGTGTCCGGCAACGGCAGTGACTGAGAAAACCATTGTCTCGATGGAAAAAATAGTAAGTGAAAACAATCGCGTAACATTTAAGGACATGAAGGCAGCCTTCCAGATTGAATCGCCAGCAATATTACAAATAGTGTGAAGAAATGCTGCAGAGATTCGAGGGAGGGAGCCCACGGGTAACGAAACATGGATTTACCAATTTGACAAGAGACCAAACGATAGTCGGCAGTTTGGATCTTTCCAGATGACAACACACCAACGAAAGTGCAGAGTGACTGAAGTCTTGGGATGAAAATGGTGGCCACATTCCCCCCCCCCCCCCAAAAAAAAATTGGGAGCAAAGAACGATATCTCCTCAGTGGTACACCACAGTCTGCTTGCCGAAACTTTTCGACAAGCTCCGAGAACGCCCTTCAAGGACAGGACTGGGGGGATCCTGCTTCAGACGGCAACGCCTCCACTCACAGGGGTAACATCACTATCCGGTTCCTGGAGTCCACAGAGGTCAGTCTCATCACTCATCCTCCATACAGTCCTCACCTAGATTCATGCGATCATTTTCTCTTCCCAGCGGTAAAACATCTCATGCGAGGAAGGTGATTTTCCAGCTCTGAAGAGGTTGTGACTGCATTTGAAAGCGAACTTTTCACCCTTGAGAAAAATAAGTGGCAGCGGTGCTTTGATAAGAAGTATTTGAGGATGAGAAAGTGTATAGAGTGTGGTGGAGAGTACTTTGAAAAGATGGAACAGTCGGAGTGAGCCTCCGCTCTCCCAATGTGAGGTGTCTCAAACCTTTCGTAAATTGCACCTGATAATGAAATGTCTGAAAGGGAATATTTCAGTAACAAGTACTAAGCTCGTTATAAGCGATTTGGGGTTACATTCTCACAAATATAGTTATGTCTATATGGAATCCATTACCAATGGTATGTCGTTTAAAAAATATGGTGTAGTGTAAGATACCAAAGTTAAGTCTTTCTCAGAGATGGTGAAGCAGTACAATGGGAAAGTATTGCATCCGTAAGATTAAGTGCGGCGCTACTGTAAACTTCCAAACTTGTTACCATAGATCGCAAAAAACCATTTGCAAATGAATATATATATATATATATATATATATATATATATATATATATGTTTTTCTTAACTTCTTCAAAACTTTTTTTTTTAACTAACATCTAACAATTAATAATACTGTCAACCTTTTTTCTACACTTGTCCATTGAAAAAAAATAGCACAATTTGCAAATTTGGATACCCACATGCAAAAACAGCTATTAGTCACGTGCTTTGCGGATGATAATTTTGTTCTTCTCCTCATAATGTGTGTCACAGCGATAAGCAGATAAATGGCACACGAGTTGGGTGCAATCCTTTAGGTGCAGGTTACGCAAGTGCCAATATTTGCACTACCTAGCAGCACGCAAACATTTGCAAAGGTAATGAGGTCTCTTTTCTATTATTAGATGCTAAACAAACCACTTGTTCTAAACGAGAAAGAGACGTGTGGAGATTTTTAAGCGAGAAAAATTATACGCCCCTACTTTTCAATTTCCGTCAATTATATACGATCGGTAATGATATAACTGAAACTTATTTTAAAAGTTTTCACAAAAATAGAAAATGAACCGGACTTATGAATAAGACTTAAATATAAGGAACACGATGTTTTCGCGACTATTTCGCTTATGTCACGTCATTTAAAAATCGACCAAAGAAACGAAAACATGTTTTTGAATTTTGACCAATCGATCCGTTTTATTATGCGACATGCATTTGTCTTTTGGTCAGTGTAGCCAACTCTATACCTGCATTATAAAATTCCTGATCACGCAACACTGGCCACTTTTCTGTGTTTTCAATAATATTGTAGATTTAACTTAGTGTGAGAGCAATTGTTTTTGCGTATACAAACAGCCTGAAATCATTTTATAAATTATGTAACAATGTCTGCTAAGCAACCATAAATCTTAATAAACACTTACTCAGAATGGTAAAATGTTTTCCTCGGTTGGTATTAGTAAATCGAACGGTAGCGATTGTAATAACCGACTTTCATCTATTTCATTCTCACTGTTTTTGTAAATATAACATTTTACACAATTATTAATAATTTATTAATAATTTACTATGTTCTTTTATACAAGCAAAACTAAAATGTGTGTGGCAAAAGAGAAAGAGAGAGAGGTAAAGTTTCTGCAAAACATAGAGTGCAGGTCCATAAGTTTATGGACTAACCATTTTCTAGGTATGTTAAAGACAAAAACTCTAATTCATTTTTCAATATAGTTACCCTTTATTGCAAAACACTTCTCGCATTTTTTAGTTAACTTTTCAACCCCCCCCCCCAAATAATCAAAAGTCTTGTAACAAAATGGGCATAAACAGGAACCATCACTTCTTCGTCACACTTAAATTTCCTTTTTCCTTCCTCGAAGGTCGTTCTTGAGTTTTGAGAAGAGGAAATAGTCACTGGGAGCTAGATCTGGGCTATAAGGTGGATGGTGGGTTTACCTGGAACCCAGAATTTAAAAATCACTAGAGCGCCACTAATTTTTGTTTCTTCGCAATGGAACTGGATATATACCATTTAAATAAAGTAATAAAAAGAATTTCTGAAAATCAGGAAAATCGGATCATTAGGAGTGGGGGTTAAGCTAAAGCGAAAATTTTAAAATCGTTCTAGCGGCCATAATTTTTGTTTTTCTCAACGAAACTGCGAATATGTCATTGAAATATAATAATAATAATAATAATAATAATAATAATAGGACTATTAGCAGTGGGGGGGTTACTTGAAACTCAAATTTTAAAAATCGCTCTAATGGCACCAATATTTGTTTTTTGCAACGAAACTCGGTATATATCGTTTAAATAAAACAATAAAAACATTTGCTGAAAATTAGGGAAATCGGAGCATAAGGAATGGGGGTATACCTGAAAACCGAAATTTAAAAAATGCTCACAAGTTCGACTTGCCGAGGAATTCGCCCAGTTTACGCAGCTCCTGCATAACGGACTCTTTCATCGCTAAAGAGGGCCCCACAAATTACGATACAAGCTGTATATATTACAACAAATAGGGGAAAAAAAAAAAAAAAAAACGAACACTTTCAATTCCATCAGTTGCAACATGTACTAAACAGGTAGTCAATGTAAAACTAAGTGATTTAATCAGATGTGTTACTATAAAAACAAATTTAAAAAATATAAAAAAATTACGGTGTTCTAATTCTATAAAACAATGGCTATCAGACACGGCAGTGAAAGCTGGCTATCAAGAAACCACAACAAAGTAGACTACAGACAACAGAGACAAGATTTTTAAGATCAAAGGGTTGACACCATTTGTTAGAATACAGATTCAAATAATTAGGCAATAACTGGAGTACATACCTCTTGTTCATATTACCAGAGCATCTCGCACAAACAGAAGGAGCACTTTTTTTAACTTGAACATCATCTTTATGTTCAACTTAATCTCCCAAAAATCAGTACATTTATTCCAACAACGCTTCAATGCCATTATTCCCTCCCTGAAATAATTTCACAAATACTCCTCTACAGCTACAATCATATCTTAATTCTGACAAGCAAGAAATAGTTTGAAAATGAAAGTCAGAGGGAGACAAATTTGGGACGTAGGGGGGATGTTCTGACAATTCATACTCTCAATTTTCCCATTGCGTTTGTAAGAAGCATTCCTTGGTGAAAATTGATTTTTCTTTCTTCTACAAATATGACATTATCTCACAATTTTTTTCATCCAGTTAATTTAAAAGACCGAAATAGAAGCCTCTAGTTAAGGTTTTACATTCTGAAGATAATCGCTTAGTAAAATTCATTTAGCGTCGCAGAAAACTTTCTTTTAGAACCGACTTTGTCTCCTTTGGTGCTGAACAACCGGCTTCTGGTGTGTAATTGTTGGATGCAAGTCTGTTAAGTCGAGGCACAAAAATTGGTCCTGTTGATGTTAAAATGTTTCAAATACTGTTGTTATATTTTCATACGACAGCGTTTTTTTAATTTTAAAAAAATTTTTAATTTTAAAATTTTAATTTTAAACTGAAGGATACTCCATTTTACGAAATCCTCACAAGACATCTGTTTTAAACATCTTTATTAAATAAACTATGTGAAATAATGACTACATATTTCAAATGAGTCCTTAAGACAATTGTATCAACGTAAAAAACAATTCTTTTCCCAGTTGCATGGCTACTTATGACCGAGGTTGAGAATTTTTCAAACTGTCTTCTTTCAAACATTCCAAATATGGTTATTGCGGTTGTACCAATGAAAATATTTTTGAAAGTTGTCTTCAAATCTCCATCGATCCTACCCATTAGGCACCGATAATGACAATGAAGGGGGGGGGATCATTTGTTGATGAAACCGGTCGTAAGTGTACAGATTTGAAAGGAGATTATGTTGAGAATTAAGCTATTCCCCGCCCCCAAACAGTTTTGTATTCTTTGTTTTTACACAAACTTTTTCTATGCTGTAAAATTGTAAGGAGCTGTATAGTGTAAACAAAAGAATAAATAAGAGTAAAAAGTTATTATAAAATGGCTTGACCGCATACAGACTGAAAGGCGATTTGTGTGAACTACTAGAATAGAGCCCATACAAAAGCACAGTGCCATTAGCTCAAATATGCTTCGTGCTATGGAAAGTAAATATGTATTGCTTCAAGCAAATTACACACACACACTTTTTATCCTAAGGGAGGTGGAACCCATTACGAGATAGAAAGCAAAATTCATGTTGCTAACTAGAGTGGAGGGGTGAAAGCAATTTGCTGTATAAAACTAGTGGAATTGCTAATCACTTAATCTATATCCCAATCATCCGAGCGAGAGATGCCTAGCCGGGTCTGAAAATAGAATGGATGGAGTGGAGGAACCCGTTTCAAGGGGAACCTAATTCTGATCAATTTACTAGCATCAAAAAGTCATCCGTCAAGCCGAACGTTACCTCACGGTTCAAGCTGCCTGCCTGCCTTGTTGCTAGGCCAAATGTGCGCTCTCCGTGGCTCGCAGTACAACCACGGCCCTCGCACTGCACACTTCATACTTGGGCGTCACCAGCGCCCTATTCCAAAAAGTATGGTCTAATACAGGGGTTCGTGAGCTACTGTCGAGTAGTGCGAAAAAATTTAGCAAATAAGATGAATTGCAATTTGTTTTATAAACAACAGTTTTACTATAACTAAACGGAAGTATGTTTTATATTATTATAAAACACTTCTGTGTGAAAATGTAAAAAAAAAAAAAAAAAAAAAAAAAAAAAAAAAAAAAAAAAAATAGTTGCATTTTAATCCTACGACAATGACAGAGCGCAGCCCAAATATATTTGATCAAACAACAATGGGGCACATTTTGTCGTTTGTTTAGCTGTGAGATGAATTTACAGTTAATAAAAGAATGGAGTTAGTTATTGTTGTACCGAATTCAGAAGAAGTAAATCAGAACATGAATAAATGGTTAATTAAAGCACTCAGGTCAGCTTGTCAGAGAGAACATTTTTCATCAAGGAAAAAGAACGTTGTGCTTCCACTGAAGTGATTGTAGCATATTTAAAACAAGCTATTTCGGAAGGACTCATGCCAGTTAACAACAGAAAATTCCCCTTTCGGGACAGCATGAAAATATTGATCAAGGTAAAGCAAAGTAGTTTTGAATAGTCCTGGCGTATGAGCAAAAGATAGGCAGTGGTTTCTGGTCAAGTTCATTTTCTGTTTATTCGTTTATAGGGGAATCAAGTTAGTGTCTCTGTTACTTCCGTACTGAACGTATTGCAGAGACGGTTTATTGCACAGTTGTACCGCTCTCATCTTTTTCGTTTGCATTGTTTGTTACATTAATGCAATTGAGAAGTTTTCCCACCACAAATTTTCTAGAACTGTCTCGATCGATACAAGGTCATTCGCCAGCACTATTCAAAACTGCTCATCACCTCTGTTTCCTGATATTCGTATGCCCGAGGTAACCTTGCTTCCTTTCATTAATGAAAGTTCTGCTATTTAAAGAGGCAAAGTGAATGGGTTGAGGAGAAACTTTTGACTGCTTGAAAAGAAATAAATGTTTAACAAGATTCTCAAGAGATATTTTTGTGAGGTGAACATGGCATTTTATTTGTATAACATTTTTTCACTTCAATATATTGAAATTCTTTATATCTTTTTAAACTACGTAAATAATTGCAGAAAAAACTCATAACGATCCAAAAAGGGAAAATTTTTTTTAACCTAAAATATGTAACAAAAGCTAAAATACGAAGGGGGGGGGGATAATATGGCCCTACCGACTCCAAATGTACGGAAACATGTTTATTTCTATCTAATTTAAATATATTCACTCAATAGAAATGGCACTTTGCCTAACTTCCGGGCTCTGGTAATGAGAAATAAGTTCTTTAAAAGTGTTGTTGGTTATTACATCCTACCAACCTCCCAAATAAGGAATTCCATAGTGTGCAACCCCCTTCCGCAATGTCAGCTCTAAAAACGTTTATAGACACTGTCTGATAAGTAATGCAGGTTTTAAAGCAAAACAATCATTTGAAAATTTTCTGACAAAAATATTGAACTAATATTGAAACCTTATTCTTTTCATTGTAATCATCAGTACTTTGCTTAGTGATTAGGGTACTTAAAACTGTTTTGCAATGGATTTATTTATAACAATTTACATTTTATTAACATTAATCTAGAGCAGAAGGTAGTAATATGACCTCTGCTTGCAATATAGGACCCATATCAGATAATACAGGCACAACTTCCCATTACTTGACAAGTTCTTCTTCTAACCCAGCAGGCTAAAGTGTCTTCCTACCAACTTCTTAGATACTACAGCCTTTGGAGACGTCTTCGTTTCTGCAACTAAACGCCTTAAAATATCGTGGTCGTGACCATAAGTCTTAGGAACTCCCAAAAGGCTTTTTTAAATCTCATTCCTTTGCCCCTTGCAGCCTTAACAGTTTTAACCATTGCTTCTGGATCCCACGTTTTCTTTTCTTGCGTGGGGGGGGGGGGTCAATCTGCTTTGTAACTATAATTTAAGTTTAATCACTCGGAATTTAAAGTAGCTGCAATGTAATATGACACCCCAAATATGGAGGGATACAATAACTAAAATAAATACATTTTCTACTAGCTATGCATGATTTCAAGCTACATTACTAATAATACTAGTTCATGTACTACATTTCTGGAAGCACAAGATCCTCAGTAGTAAACAAACTATAACATAATATGATATGCAGTTTTTTACCTATCAACAAAAACTTCAATATTCGTAAAACAGAAAATCGCTTAATGTGTCTACAATACTTGCAGAGCTCAGCAGCATAACTGGTTGTTCTCAAAGATCCAGAAACAAAAGTGCGTGCCATTTACCACCTTTCCCCTGCTATTTTTGCATTATACGTATTGTAAATATAGTAAGTAATAGTGCAGAAAAAAGAAGTGATTGTCTTAGCTTTAACAGTTTAAATAAACTAATAATACAATCTAAAAATTCATTAAGTAATAAGGACAGGAAATTAAACGTTGCAATTTTTGGATGTAGCACAAACCAGCAACCTCCGAGAGGAGCCAGTTGAAGTAATTCCGAACAGCTGTAGCAGGTAGATTCTGTAACAGATACCTTGATGTTATATTCAGCACACATTTGTTAGCTCTCACTGTTATAACAATATGTTGAGTATTAACTTTGCTCAAAGCTTCACTTCTCTTTTTCTTACCATTACTTTGTACAATGTTGGCAATCAGCATTTGGTTTGTGCAATGCCAAGATCCTTTGATTAAATTAATGAAGCACACACTTTGAGCCACGAAAGTAACGCTGCACTAAAAGTTAAAAGTGTCCCACTGTAACAAAGGGAAAGGAACAAACATGTCGGTATAACTAACGTCATCTCGTTCTATTATTGGCATACGGTTTAATGACCGGTCCGCTAGGAAGCATTTACCTGTGCATATCGTGCGTCAGATATTTTTACTTGAACAAGGCTGAGGTACGTTTACATTTTCTAAATCGTGACACATCCGAAAATCTTGCCAACATTTCTATCTGTATTCCTTTCCAAAATAGATGGAAAGATAGCTTGAGGTCAAATTACTGCAGGAATAATTTCTATGCCGCCCGTAACTTCTACTGAAATATTAGGTGAGGAAATTCGTAAGGTGTGTATTTTTGCCTCCCGTTTCGGCGGACGACAAAGCTAACCGTGCATGTTTGCGCAACATATATCGTTATGTCTATAAAAATACTGGGCAATGAACACACTCAGTTGAAAGCGAAAATTTACGTGGTTTATTAAGTTACACTGTAAAGAATGTTAGAGACAGAGAGAGAGAGAGTCTGAAGTTATTACCCAATTACTGAAAAAGCTAATGCTATTAGGACTTGTGTAATGATAATCTAATAACTTGCTTCTTACCTTCCTTTCTTTAGGGAAAGAATCAATCGAATTTTTTTTCATAGCACATTTCTTAAGAGTATGACAGAAGTTTTACATATTTTATTAAAAGTAATATTACTGAAGGATGTAATTTCATCTATAACCAGACAAGCTTGAGTACTATTCGTGCGACTCTTTGGCAAACGAAAACAAGAAAAATTACAGTGTAGCTATTAGTTAAACTAATTTTAACAAATAAAAAAGTAAATTGCCTTAATTGCGAATGTGTCCTTTCTGAATTTTTTTTTTTTTTTTTTCTAGTCACTGCAGCTGGATCGTATGCACATACTAGCTGCAGCCTTGACCGTTTTAGACAGGTGATAAAATATAAGTATCATTTTCAGTGTAATCTCCGTTCATTTCAATGAATTTCTCTTCTCACATTTCCGGAATAACATTCAAATTACCCTAAAAAAATATGCAAAGCTTCTTCTGCAAAATACTTGGAAACAGCTATGGGCTGTGCGGTGGGTGAACCAACTCCTGGAAGCCATGATGTTCACACAAGCCTTGACATCAACTGTGTGGACTGGTGCGTTGTCTTGTAGGAGACAAACTTCTTGAATCAGCATTTTGTACATATTTTCTTTGATGGCACTGCGCAATTGTTGCAGTAGCTAAGCACAATACTTCCCAGTTACGTCCATAGTTTTTGTTATGTTCCTTTCTTTGGAGTCTATCATTAGAATTTCTCTGCAGTCTCAAAAAATTGTCACCATGATCTTTCCAGGGGGAGGGGGCTTCACCCCTCTTCCACCACTTCATTGATTTTTTGAAAGAGGGGATTCAAATATTGTTCTCTCGTTACCACGACAAAGGTACACAAACTTCCGACAACATTTCGCACTTGAATTTGAATGCTGAAAGAATTCGGAGTACCCATCTTGCACTGACCTTAGCAAAATGAAATGGTACAGTTGCGGGGCACAGTTGTTTTACAAAGACCCAAATTTGTCTTCAGCACGCCAGTCACTCAGAACTTCTTCCTCGACAAAGGGAATGCTTTCTTTTGTCTGCATATCCACCGGCAACTTCACGTAGATTGTCTTTAAGCCTCTCTCTGCCCAAACGAAATATTTTTCACCACTACTTCACAGAGGAATATGAAGAGAAGACTTCCTATTTCTTTAATATCACTGGATGCAAGTACTTAGATTAAAAATTTAATCACTGCCCCGTATTCAAATCTGAACATCGTGCTGTCTTACGCACGTTTTTGACTTAAATGAGATTCTCCAAGCACTGGATGGGATGGCCAGGGAAGAAATGAAGTGTTTACACTGCATAAACACTGGAGCATGAACATCACAACAATGAATCACAGCTTTCTATGTCAGATTGGAAAATTATGGACTGCACCTCATATTGGAATTCAATTCGTAACACAGTTGCCATTGCACGCCCAGTATATAAAACGAAATGCTGTTCTGACGAGATACCTTGGCAGCGATTCCATTTTCTCTTTAAAGCGATCCAAAGATCGGAACTCCTGTTATTGTATGACTCTATCAGAATAGTAGCTTGCGAAATTAAAAAAGCAGTGGCTAGCACCTTCCCAGATGAGGAAGCGGTCTTCGCCTTCTTTGTCATTCTTCCTCTTGTGGCTCAGTGGGAGAAACTTTGGTCGAATGAGGGTGCCATTATATCATTCAAGGATTATTTCTGATCGTGGAGCTAGTTCGAAATGGAGGCCTCAACAATGATGAAAAAATTTGAACACTTTGTTGAATATTGCGCAACGACTCTTCAGATGTCCTTCATGGACATTTTTGGAAAACCACCGAATTATTCGCTTTTAGTTTAATATGCATATACCCGAACGCATAATTTTGAAAAATGCTAGTGTAATGAAGTGCAATTTTGGGAAAAGAATCTGGATGCATTCTTTGGGCCATTTGGCCATTCTTGCAAGAGGGGCAATATACAGATGTGCCAAAAATGTATACACGCTTCAAGCAAAGAAAAACTGTGTTAACATAACAAAACTGAATTCACACAAACAGAAAATGATGAGCACTAATCATCTTAGACTTTTACAGTTACAACAGGTGCTCAAAATGCCCACCATCGGCGTAGATACACTTCTGAGTACGTTGAACTACTGATTGAGCAAGTTTGCGAAAGTGTCCTTAGCGATTGCTGCACAAGTCGTTTCAATTTCCTCCCGAAGTGCTGCCAGTATAGCTGATTTTCTACGGTATACAACATCCTTAAGAGTTCCCCATAGGCAGAAGTCCAACGGGGTTAGATCCGGAGAACGCGGAGGAAACTCAATCGAACCTCTATGTCTTAGATTTGTAGATTTCTGCGGTGAGTGCTCAAAACGTTCCAAAACCATTACCGCGGACGCGGGGTTTGTTGCTGTGCGAAGTCTCCCAGATCTTCCCTTGTGAACATCGCATACGGTACCATGAGTCCCAAATTTGTCTCGAATGCGTGCAGTTGTTACTCGCGTTGGGCGGTTCTGTTCTGTTCTGTACACATGTCTCCATTGTCTTTGAACTTCAACAACATTCTCGATTTTCCAATACTTCAAAATTGCTTTCCGCTGTTGAAACGATAATCTTGGCTCTATTTTGTTGTAGCAATAATAGCATAACGTGAGTCACATCTGTTTAGAGAGCATCATACGATAATCTTGGCTTCATTTGTTTATTGTTCATTTACCTGTCACATAGCAACGCTGTCATAATGTATGTGAGTCACATCTATTCACAGAACATCATATGATAATCTTTGCTTTATTTTGTTTGCTGTTGATTTACGATAATCTTATCTTCAGTTGTTCACTGATGATTTACCTGTCACGTAGCATTGCTATCATAATGTATGTGAGTCACATCTGTTTACAGAACATCATACTACACATTACTGTTGTTTTTCGGTCCAACTTTGAAATATATTAAATAGATGTCTACAGTGAAAGTGTGTATACATTTTTGGCACCTTAATATTTATTGATCTCTCTATCATTATTAAATTACGTCCAATAGTAGATGGTCCTGTTTAATGGTCCTGTTAGTGCGCGGGCACATTAGTTTGAGTGTACATAAATCTAAGTAAACAGAATGTTAACCTTAAGTTACTATGGTTACGAATTTATGTCGTGCTTATTTTTAGTTTTATTTGTTCAGTCTTCTATCTTGGGAAAAAGACTTTTGCTATTTCACAATTTCATGTGTTGTCCAACTCACATGACACTTGCTAACACTATTTTCACTCAGCAGTTTTATTGTGGGATTCAGGGGTAATTTCGCGAAGATGTGACCTACTCGAAAGTCTAAACTTAAAAGCTGAGTAAACGTAACAAAACTGTGCTCCGTTCACGCCTAAAAGTTTAGGTGTACCGTAAAAATATCCTCCGAGTCAGTGGCACTAACATTTCTGGGCTGTCATCTTGGGCGTATCGTCCATTGCATCGCAGTTGCGAAAAATAAACCCATGAACCGTTAGGATAATTTAAGTATCTCTGTCACGTAGAGCCGGGCGCTGCTAAATATGTCTGCGATTTACGGTGTACAAATTATACCTTGATATAAACTTTTTTCTTTAAATTTTAGAAGGGGGGGGGGTTGAAGGAACATCAAGAGGACCGCATTTATTGAAGTAGGTGTAAACAGTATGAGAATAGTATGTTACAGTTAATTTGGAGCGGTATAACTTTCATGGGTTTGTAGGCAGCGAATGCCAAAACATAAAAACAGTTGAAACCATACCAGCAATTGAATAAGGACTGTATATACAAATAATAAAACACGAATAAATCATGCATTATTATTATTATTATTATTATTATTATTATTATTACTTTGTGTTGAGATTATTCCATTCATATGAATAAAATTTGCTGCAGTTAATTTGCTAAAAATGCATATCCAATATGCATTTTTAGTTTCCATACTTTTTCGATATTTCTATTTTTAAATATAAACATTACGCACGTTTTTAAACTTCCACGTATATGTAAATGACGAAAAGATCTTCCTTAAATATATTTATCCTGTCAAGAGTTTGTCATGGGGCTTTCTCTTCCACTCTACCAGGCAAAGAAGAAGAAGAAGAAGAAGAAGAAGAAGAAGAAGAAGAAGAAGAAGAAGAAGTACAGAGTACAGCATACATAAATATATAAAATACAGGAAAAGTCAAATTAAATGTTATATTTTTAAATGGAATGAGAAAGTGAAAAAGCATAGTTTTAGAATTCCAATTGTTCTTCAAAAACGCACGCGTTCAAAATACAACTAGCCAAACGGAGAGGAGCAGGAGAGCACATGCAGTGAGATTACTTAAGTTGCTGGCCGGCAGAAGAATCTAGTCACCAAGGCCGTATAAAGCTACTTTGAGGGTTGTATTAATCGGCGCTTTCATTGTGTGCTAATTGCTCTGGTGAGTTATGCCACTACATAAATATAGTCTTGCTCCCTTCTTTAAACTGGAAGAACAAGCTCTCCATAGGGCTCTTGTAACATTGCACAGGCTCCAGCTGAAGATTTGTTGAGACCAAGGCAGAATTTCAGAGCAGCATATTGTTCGTTATGTTTCACCTCCATTTTTCCATATGCGAAACTGAACATGTCTCAACTTGCAAACCTCTCACAGGCGGGAACCGCAATTGACAACAACAATCCACGTGTATATTGTAAAGTTAAATTTTAGCGCCATAAATTATGCCTATGATCATTCTTTATTGAACAGCTCTCTTAGTACTAAATAAGAACATAAATTGCATTAATAAAGTAATATGTATTATTGGCCATTATCGAAATCAATTTTTTAGGAAATTTAATTAATAGGTAGCTTGTGACATAACTTTGTGACACAGATAACATTTGCTTATTAGTAATAACTAATAAACATATATTTATCATTAGATGACATTAATGGATAAACACAAAAATTAATTTATTCCCCTTCTTACTACAGGATTTGCATATCGCGATTTTCTCATTGGATGTTTTAATACTTGAAACTTTAGCACCAATCTATTAAACTTTTTATCACCATCTTCATGAGGTCCAACCATGTTAAACGAAATAACGAGTGTTTTTGTACCCAATATTGGCCCTGATATTACCGGTTTACCAATTACCAGAATGTACTACAGCTTGTGATTGAGATATGACCAGTTATATCAGAATATTTGCTTTTTAATTTGTTAAAATTTCTTGCAAGGCGGGTCTAAATTTTTCCCACAGCTCTATGAAATAATAATTAGAGGTTTCCGATTATTTTAAAATGAAATAGAAATGCCGTTTATACAATTACACGTGTGCTGGTTCTGTACGCATATTTAAAAACACAGAAGCTAAGACCTGCTGTCTACGAAACCATTGACAAGTCGGAAAAACATAAATGGAGTAATGATGGGTAAGCCCTTTCAACTGAGTGCTAACAATGGCAGGAGGGAATAGGGAGTAAGAACTGAAAGAACTTAGAGCTTTGTTGGTGAATTTATTGAACAATTTAAAATGAAACTTGTAAAAAAGGCTTAAAATTACAAAAGTTAAAAATAAACTCTACGTTATAGCACTAGAACGCTCAATGGCGGTCAATTGAGCGCTTTAGATTTTCGAACGCTCATATCTTCACTGTTATTGGAAGTATTTTTCTATGTTATTATGACTTTTAATCCTTTTCATTAACGTTTAACTCACCAATATTGTTTTTGCATTTCAGACGTAACTTTTTAGAATAATGGCAAATATACCAGCGGTTCCCGGAGGCGATCAATTGATCGCTTCCTTATTCGCGTTTTTACTACGTTTATTGCGCAATTGTAACGGACAATAATCATCACTACATAACAAACATGTTTCAAACTCATTGTAGCGTAGGAGTGAGTCATTGTTTATCAGCTCTTGTATCCGTGTCTAAAATTACTTTTCGCTTAGCTTTCATCGACTACTGTTACCATCACTCATGGCTAATGACAGGGATAAGGAACATCGAAGGCCGCTAAACGCACCACATGTCAAGTAAGGTTATGTAAGAAAAAGCAAAACCAGGGACAGTTGCTCGATATGTAAAAAATCTGTATGTGGGTCTTGTATAATCAAAAATTCTGCAAAAAGTGTCATACCAATATCAATCGATGTAACAGCTTTCTGTAGATAAAATTCATATTTGAATATCTTATGTCTTTTTTGCACAAATAATTTGTTACTACATAGTATACAGCAAACCCAAATTATTTTCGAGAAAACATGGTCTTATACTTGAAATAAACAATAAGTGTTTTTTGATAAGTTAAACCATTTAGTCTGAGATGACCTATAAAAGATGAACATAAGAATGAAGGAACAATGTAGTGAATGCATTATTGATTTACCAACAAATTAAATGAATAGGCAAAGAGGTCTAGGGACATACAACGCTAAACATACGTGATTCATGAGTAAAATACATGAACATAAAAATATTTGAAACTACAAGCTCCATTCAAGCTGGATTCGAACTGGTTCCCAGCTCAGAAGGCATATCTTTCCCTTTACATCACTACAGTCTGGTTAAGTGAGAAATTTCATCGGGCCTGAGTCAGAAGAGAACTTGGACACTAAGTATATACAAACTCACTCGGGAAGCTAAGTGCAAACTGGATGCGAACCTGGCTTGCAATTTAGAAACAAAATCGTTCCCTCTATTCCATCGCATTAGGCTAGAAGGCGATAAGCAAGTTTTCAGTGAGCCCAAAAATTAAAAAGACATAAGAAAGTAGTGCAGTTCAATTGACCACTACAGGCGTTTTAGGGGGTACTTGAAACTCGGGCGTTCCAGTGTTAAAACATAAAATTGGAGATCATGAAATGATATTGAGATTTGTTCAAAATTAAAAGGTTAACGAAATATTATAAACATAAAAAATGAAATTACAACTATTGAATTCTACGCATGCTAAAATATAAAAACTATGCTTCACAATTATAAGTCTGGCAATCAGAAGAAGGCAAGCGAGAGGAATGTGTTACGTAAACATTAGCAGTGTTGTCAGGTGCTCGCTAATGGCAAATCCAGCTGTCGTGCAATATCTGAGTCTGATCGCTTAACATGATATACTTTTCGTGTGCAGATAAACAGTTCAAGTCCCCTCGCACTCAGCCCTTACTCTCCTTCTTCTGATCGCGTGGTTATACTTGGGCATCCATATTTATCTCGTAGATCTAAGATCGTGGATTCAAATCTGGCTGGGGTCGATGGATTTTAGGGCCGTATATATATATGGCCGTAAAAGAACCTCAAATCTGAAAGAAAAGTATCAGCAAATTTGGCAAAAGATGTTAAGGTAACCAGGAAGTGTAAATCTAGCAAATAATCCACAGTATACATTTTGTACTGTATCTAAAAAAGATATCAATGTAAACTTTTTATGAGACATTAAGAATATTTAGCTAAAGATGCTCTGTAAATTTTAACTTTCTAATGCATATAAAACAAAAATAAATCCTATTTCCAATAACTTAAAAATTTGACATAAATGTGCATTTTTTCAGGATTGGTTGGACCAATGTGTGCAAATATGGAGTGTAGTAACTACAGAAGTATTTAACATCACTATTAGTTGATGAAAATCAATACCAATAAGAAATTAAAAATATTTATATTTTTCCCCCCAAAAGTTTATAATAATTTCTTTTCAAGCAACTAGCATAGATGTTAAAGAGCATCCTTAAATAAACAATTCAAAAATGTACCATTCTAGTTCCCAAACCAAAAAACAAAAAACAAAACAAAACAAAACAAAAAAACAACAAAAAATCCACCAATACTTTATAAGAAAAATGCATGATTATGTTACAGTGTTTTCAGTTTTTTTTAACAAGATCAAAAATTCCATATTGATAGCTTTAAAATTTTCTGAGATACAGTGTAAAATGTATACTGTTGCATTATTTGCTTGATTTGCACTTACTTTAAAGAGTGTCCATAAGTAAAATTAACCAAACTATCTCTAGTTATAAACTATGTAATCCTCCCTAAAGGGTTTTTATTGTTCAACAGCGAAGTACATTATAACCATTGTATGTTGCTATAGCTGCTTTGAGCAATTGGTCAACAAGTTTCAGAAGTTGGTGAAATTCCTTTCTTATTATTACCGTGTCGTACTTTCCAGTAGTAGCTCATTCTAGGAAAGCAGCAGACAGTTTTCAGAAGGCGAGCGTGGAGTTTTGCACGTTCGCCCTTAGCCTGAGGCAAAGGTGGACGTGCTTGTACATGTTTATGTCAGCTCGGTGCAGGAATGGTGGTGCCAGAAGTTGCAGGCATTCGATGAAGGTGATAAACTAATTGCAACCCTATTGCACTTTATAAACAGCTCGAAATGAACACACTCTTACATTTCAGCTATTGTCTGTGCTGCTTAAGACATTACATACACTTTCAATATATAAATTCTTCATTCCTGCTCCTTCTATTACCCAGAGGTTGCTAATAAAGTATACACGTTTAATAAAAGCGCGTTGCATTGGAGAGAAGTGTGCTATGGAAAATTAAGGAAAGACGCGATTATCTTTAGATAATACAAAGTCTATATGCTAATACTTCATGCTCAATTAGAGAAAAACATGAAAATGTGCCGAGAAGAAAAAATAATTTGCCTCGTAGACCCAAGGTCGCGGTTTCATACTCGGCCAGGGTCGATGCATTTATTAGTGCATAAAATTTCTAAGTATGGTTTCCTTGGGAAGGGACGTAAAGCTATTGGTTCCGTGTGTTAGATTTACGACACGTAAAAGAACCGCAAGCCTGAAAGAAGAGATCACCAAGCTAAATTCATGCTGAATAGGACACTAATGATCAATGATGCTAAAGAGTCTCCTTAAACAAATCTTCTTCTTCTTCTTCTTCTTCTTCTTCTTCTTCTTCTTATTATTATTATTATTATTATTATTATTATTATTATTATTATTATTATTAATAATAATAATAATAATAATATGCACTGTCGCTCAATACCTATATTTACACGAAATCAGCATTTAAATCAACAAAGATTCATTATAATGCAGATGATTATGTTTAATTACCAAATAAATACATTATTATTTTAAAATAAGGGTTTTTTTCCGTTAGATAAACAAGCTATAAAAATCTGGAATTGTGCATTTTATTCGCTGGGTAACAATTACATTGTTATATCTAATTTAAACATCGTTGTTCCTTGTACTACTATCAACAACATATGCCATCATGGTTGAAATGCTAGATAAACCTGCTATATGCAGCTCAATTTGTTGGTGATATTTGAAGTATATGATTGCTATGGCTCTACGAGTGGAAATATTGCTTGAAAATCGTACTGTGATTGCAGCATTGAGGAATATTAGATTTGTCGATTGGTTATATTACTATAGAATACTGTCTATTGGCGAATGCATAACGCTTTTGCTCGCCATACATATATTCGTAGCAACCAAGATTTCTTATTAACAGGATGGCCTCTGAAAAATATAAAAATTAATGTTGATAAAGGAACATATAAAGCTACGAGTACTTTTTTTTTTATTGGTTTATTTATGGACGCTCTTTAACATCTCAGGTCATCAGCGTCCCATTCAACTCGGGGCGTGAAACGGCCGACAAATTTTGCTCAGAGGCCTCTCATTCAGGCTTGAGGTCCTTTATCGTGCCGTAAATGTACGACACGGGATCCACGGCTTTACTTCCCTTCCGAAGGAAGCCGTACTTAGGATTTTTACGCCCGAAAAAATCCATCGGTCCTGGTCGGGTTCGAACCCGCGATCTTGGGTGTAGGGGGCAAGTATGGTAACCACTATACCACCAGGACCGACACTACGATTACATCACCAATATATGCAGAACTAATAGAAATGAACAAGATCACTGTATCTGTTGCAACAATAAAAATGAAACTTTCAGAAGCTGATCTGAAGGGCATGTGACGGTAAGGAAACCACTGCTGAAGTCTATCAAGAGATTCTAATGGGTTACACAGACGACAATGAACACCTGTTGATTGTTATAACTAATTTTCACATACGAGTCAAATATGAGCGCTTTGGTACCAGAACATAACATAAATCCAGTAATGTAAAGTTGAGAAGGTTTCCCACCATATTCTGCAAACTGTTAAGCTTTATGGGAAGTATAATTGCTTAGGATTTCACAGCCGGCGTTAATCCAATAAAATGAACTTTCCAGACTTGTTGGCAGGGTCACTTTAGCTACTCAGTCTTCAGTCATCCTCTGAAGATGCTCGACGGAGTGACGAGCGAAACGTCAGGTGTTTCAATATCTACTGAACCCGGCCAACAAGCCCGGAAAATTCCCAAGGTGGACACATAAAAATTGCTCTTTCACCAGGACAAGCAGTCACAATGGCCAAAGTGCATGAACTGGGATTCGAATTAATTCCTCGTCCAACTATTCTCCGGATTTAGCTGCAAGCGACGTTTTCCTATTCTCGAACTTGAAAACTTGGCTTGGTGGGAAGAAATGTTCATCAAATGAAGAAGTGATCGTCGCCGTTAATGAGTATTTTGCAGATTATGACAGATTCAAATTTTCCGAGAAATGAAACAAATTGCAAACTCGCTGTACCAAGTATAGAGACGTTGTTGAAGACTATATTGAGAAATAAAGTGAATATGTTATTAAAAATAATTTTTACTTGCATTTTTACCAAATTGTTCAAATGATCAATTAAATACAGACATTTCCAGGAGAATTTTCTGTATTCAGAATTGATTTGGATTGGATTGAAAGGAAGTTATGGTATGTCGGTCTTTCTCAAGGGCTGACCATTTATAGCATGGCGATGATACGCGAACATAGACGGGTCCCGAACAATGTTTCCAAACTGAACACCGATTTCGGCGAAAGCCTCATCTCATCAAAAGAATTGTTTCTATATCAGACACCGGGACAAAAACTTTCCAAAACGCAAATAAGGCTATCGTCACGCCGCACACAGCATAGCTCACCTCGTTTGGTACTTTCGATCCTGAAACAGAATCAAATGCGATGAGATGGGAGAGAGAAATTTCGTAAAGGAAAAAAGCCATACCAGCATTCGCCTGAGCGACCCGGTGAACCCGGTACTCCCGAACGCAAGTATCAAGCGTTGCCGCCTGATCCCGGTGGTTTTCAGAACTAGCTGCTATAGTGCAGGAGAGATTTAGGCTGATCATGTCAATTATTTATTTATTTATTTATTTATTTATTTGGTATATTTACGACCGCTCTTTTAAACATCTCAGGTCATCAGCGTACCGTCAGCGTGAAACGGCTTATAACTGTTGCTCAGGCTTTCAGTTATTTTACATGCCGTAAATCTTTTACTTCTCTTCTGAAGGTAGCCACACTTAGGGTATTACGCCGTAAAAAAAAAAAATCCATCGCAACCTTGGATTTACGAGGCAAGTATGGTCACCACTAGGCCATCAGGACCAAATATTATAGAGCATGCTGACATTCTATAAAATAACATATCTAATATTACTTTCTTTTTTAATAACAATTATGACACTACCCTACAATCTGCTTCATCTGTCGTGGGAATTAAGTGGCGGAGAAGTATGAACATCTTGGTTCATTTTGTCCAGGAGCAATTATTACATAAATCTTTCTTTTCCTCAAAGTATTTATTTTATTTTATTTATTTGTTTATTTTTTCTAAATTACTGTCTAGGGCCTCCATAAAGTTGAATAAAAGTTTCAGTTCTATTTGCTGAAGCTTTCTCAGTTATTCTACAAACAGGCTGTTATCCAGAGTTGGAGTGCGCAATATTTACATATTGCCAACAACCGCTTCAAGCTCTGTAAACAGAAAGTCTTTGTTGGCGATGTAATGGTGTTACCCAGTGAAAATATACCTCTCATATAGCTACGACTTCATGTTGCAAGGGAAATGCCGCAACTCAGCCAGTGTATGCTTTAACGTACGAGAGTGGTTTTGAAAAGTTTTAATAAAGCACAATTTAAAAATAAATAAATAAAATAAAATAATGCAAAATATAAATTTTATTCCTCAAAACTTCACCAATTTGCAGTTAAGGGCCCTGGGAGTGAGTTTTTGGTCAATATATATATTTGCAAATGTCCTTCAACCTTTGGGCGTCCACCTTTACATGTTCCCCCCTCCCTTCGGGCTCTACAGTCATTTAAAGACCTCCTTATGTCCTTTTAAATCACACTGTTTTTCAGTATACTTTTTAATGAAACATCGTCTTTCTCAAAACTTCATTTTCACACATGCAAAATGTCCCACGCGTGACAGTTTTTGTTTAAATTCAATTAAAATTTCCCAGAATTTATGGTAGTATCCATTTTAATATTCTATAGAACAAAATATATGCTAACACCAATAATAATTTTAAAAAATTCAATGAAAAAATTATTAATTTTAAAGATTAAATTTTCTTACAGATTTAAAGAATTATCCCAATTCACTCATCGAATTTATTTAAAATATCTTTCTATACACTTTAGTTCAAAGCTTCAACTGCAAAAATGCCAACCAATTTTCTCAACTTATGAGCCGGTGGAAAAATTGATTATGCGACATGTTTACGTAAGTAATTTATAGCTCGCAATGTATTTATTCCATTTAAATGAAATTTGGTATATATATATAAATTTAACAGCAATGCAATCACAGTAAAAGTTTCAGAAAAATCCATACAAAAATGTGGAACTTCGAACATTCACTCCAAGTGTCCTTTAAAAATACCAATCCGCGAAAATTGCGCCCAAGAAAAAAGCTTCCATCCCGTGGAAAATAGGAAAAATGCGCCCAGTGACAATCACGCCCTGTTTAGTTTTTGAAGCATTCATTGTGTTTTGGTATGACTTGCTGTAAGAGGCTGCCTTTTCTAACGCAATCAAATATTTTGTACTGAAATGTTATTGCATATAAAAATAAAGTTTGTAAATAAACAAAACAGTATTACAGAGGAAACTTACAGAGATGATCTCAGGTCGATTCGAAACTGCGGAACTTCTATGAGCACATTAATCCCCAACGATTTGTTCGTGCTACGATAAATACAGAAATGAACGAAACTTGTTG
The DNA here is from genome assembly GCA_030762175.1 of Metallyticus violacea. Lineage (NCBI taxonomy): Eukaryota > Metazoa > Arthropoda > Insecta > Mantodea > Metallyticidae > Metallyticus > Metallyticus violacea. The sequence continues at coordinate 26,169,332 of CM060831.1, read as the reverse complement.
TTATAGCATTTTATAGGTATTTCAGCGATTGCTTATGTTTATCAGCTTTTGACAAATGTATGGTAAATTGATAAGATCATTTTACGGGATTATGACGTCACGTTAAAGGTCCATACGGATAATACAATGAAGTTATTTGAATTGCAAGCCTACAGAGTACGACTGAGTATTGAGAGTACTAGCCGTCAAGATGTATAATGCATATGCAAGTAGCAGATTGTAGTTAGCTCAGGAAAGCCTTTATTAGAGAACTGTTGTGTTTCATGTGTTAGACGGTGTGATTCGCCCAGATTCGTTATCTTTTGCAGGATGAGACCTTTCCTCAGTCGATGTCCGACGCTTCCTTCCTTAAAATACTCCTTTCCCAATTTATCATTTCATCTCATGTATCATCATTGTCCACCGCCTATGGTGCCTCAGTAGTAAAAACGGGCGTCAAATACTATTGAAAAAAATACTGATTACTTCCCAGCGAATCTTGGTGTAGTGAGTGAAGAACAAATTGGGCGGTTTCATAGAGACATTAAAACATAAACAATGGAAACTTGCTATCAAGGCCAATTGGATGTGTCCATGACAACTGATTACTGTTGGTGTTTGAAAAGGGAGAACATATCAGAGCTTCGAAAAAAATGAAATTTTCTTCTCCCTAATAATGAAAAATAAATAAATAAAATAAAAATGTTTGGAAATTCATAATTATTAACAAATAGCTCTGTGTTTTCAATATATTCATTAATGTTTAAGTTAAAATGAAATCAACAAAAACAGCTTAGTCTTAGTTATATATCTTAAAACAGTAATATTTCATAAAAAATATAAGTTCATTATTACACTTGATGTGCTTTTGTTTAAAAGTCTAGTCCGTTAGAGTAAAACTGAAAACATATTTGAATTCATATATACAATGAGGGGAAAAAATAAATAAATAAAAATTTTCCCCCTCAGTGATGTATTCGAATAACAAATTGTTGCGTTTCTTCAATGACTAATCTAAATGTAACATTTAAATATATATTTATATTTACAAAGAAGCGTGAAAAAAAGAAAGAAAAAAGCCGGTCCTGAACAAGCAGGAAGCGCTCCGGATATTTGGAGCAGACCCAGGGAGAAGTCATTCTTTTTCTTTTAAAAATATACATGCGTGCACTCCTTTTGCCCTAACACATACAAACAACCTGACATACCGACAAGCGCTCCTGGCGAATGTAAACACGTACATGGGGAATTTATGGGACCGATGACCTGTTTCATGGTCTATTTCTGATCGACCCCTTTCATCACCAATTAAAAACAAGAAGTAAGGTGAGGATTATGTATGCATGTTCTAGCAATTAGGTACGATCTAGAATTGACTCTCTAATGAGTTATTACTGCATGCAAAATACCCACCAGGACATCAATAAAAGCGAATGTTTAAAAGCTAACACAAAACGAAGAGAAAAAAGTTACAAACAACTAAAAAGTATTACTTAGATATTAAATAAATTAAATTTAGGTCTTTACTTGGACAGCTTTCCAACATTACGCACCAAGAATTTTTTGAAAATGTTTTATCTCCCTCATTGCCAGTTTCTATGTTTTTTATTCACAAATCTAACACATTGACCTCCATGGATATCTACCTTGCTAGGTGGTTTTTCCGGTCAAGGAAACATTTTCTCTTCTGTATGTAGCTTTGACTATTGGCTAACCTAATCAAAGCAACAGGGCGTCATGAGCTGGAGGTGCCTTTGCCATTCTTTCAAAGAAAAATGATAATTATTAACAATCTTTAGATGTTTTCATAATTTTTAAACTACAAACCATAAATACCTCCGAATCATTAATAGTAGTCACTACCTCGTCTCCAAGAAGATTATGTAGAGTACACCGCTGAAGATAAAAAAGGGGGAGAATCCAGGCCTACAGCCTGGAAGATTCAATTCATATAAAAGTACAATAATGTCGTATCAGACTATGCGCCGGCAAACGGTAAAACTGAGAGATTTAGGACATCAATTGTTGCAGCATCCACCCTACTTCCCTCCGACTTTCATTTGTTCCCAAAGTTCAAATTCTTACTCGCTGGTTACAATTTTTAAACAAATGAAGAAATGATTGCAGCTGTAAAGAAAAAATTTGCTACTCTTCCGAAAAATAACTTGAAAGATAGGATAATGGCAATGAACCTCTCTGGAATAAATATGTTGACTTTTAGGGAAGGTATGTTAAACATAAAAATAATGTTCAAGGTAAACTCGTCCTTCTTTGTTGAGCACTAGAGCTTTTTATATTACCCGTACCTATTGTTATTTATGAATTACACATAGTTTTGCTCCAACACTTCCATATAAAAAATGTACGTCTAAGACAAAGGATGTAAGTTATCTTCAATCTATTTATTGACAACTGTAGAGATACCGGGTCTGCTCTTTGCAGATGACTGGTAACAGGTTTTTTTAACAAGTGTAAAAAAAACGAGTATTTGAAGCTATAGGTACATTTTGTAGAGAATAAGGCCTCGAGATAAACAAAAATAAATTTAAGCTTAAGGTAATGAAAAAAAGGTTCAAATTAAAAAAAAAACAGGATAAATGGTGGTGGGAGGGAAGAGAAATGGAAGTTGTCAAGAAAATACCTGGGGATTAGACTGTCTAGTGATAGGAAATGGAGCAAACAAAAAAGAAAAGCAATAGCAGAAGGGAAAATGACCATGGGATTAATTTGATCTTGTGCAAATATGCAAGTAAAATGGTTAAAATATATAGTTCAATAGCAGAGAGCAAAATGATGTATGGAATAGAAATTTAGGGGCCAAATGGAGGACGGAAAGCGATAAACATGATAAATAGATTATTTTGTAGAATTTTTCTAGACTTACCTGGAACTAGGGGCTATAAAAGCAAGGTCTTGAAATATTGAGAGATTAGAAGAGGAGAATATCATCAATCAGTTTTTGGTAGCACAAGGAAAAATTAAGGGGAGAGAAACTTGAATATCTAAAACGCAAAATATTCTACAAGAAGGGGGCATGGGATCAATATGGTATGAGGAGAAATGTTGCGAAAAGAATTTTGGAAAGAGATTTAAAAAATATTGATAATAATGAAAATAGGAAATATGGGCTAATCTTAATGTCAAAAAATCTCTGAAATTACACAGGACACAAAAAAAAAATGTATGGGGGGGGGGAAGTAAAATACATTGAAACCTGTGATAAGGCAGGAAGGAAAGCACTAGCATGGTTTAGAACAGGAGTAATATATTAAGGATATGTCCTAAGTGTGAAGAACCATAGTACCTGACATTGTATACAAGAATGTAAGCAAACTAAGTTGTGGAGGGGACAGCTTCTATTACGAAAGTGGGAAAACTTACCAAATGAAATAAGAGGTAGAAGAATTTTAAATTTAAAATCAGACGAAAATATAAAGAAAATTGGAAAATACATCAGGAAAGTGAAACAAAAATACTTATGGAAGGTAGGTAAGACAAATGTTGACATAATTGAATAAATATCTCCATTACATACTAAACCTGATGTTAATTGTAATGGGGTACGGAAGGAAAGCAACTCTATAAAGTCAGGATAAGCAAGAGGAAATTTAAAAAATGTTAATAGTACAAAGTATTGTGAACATGGAAATGTAAATTGTTTACTTTGATTTTAACGCTTACTTGCTTGTGAAAATAGCTTGAAATTGTTGTATTTATATGTTAAAAAACCATTGAGCAAAGAAATCTCATCTTTCCACGATGTATATATTTTAGAATAAAGTCAAGTATATACAATGCTTTATAAAAAATAAATTCTTATGTTAATTTTTATTCATACATGTTGTATTCATCACTTCATTTTCAAATATTATCACGCTATCTATGAAACTTAAGTTTTGTATTCTGTAAGGCTTCTGTTAAGACTATGAAAGAATCTGCACAACATTCAATAAAGGTAAAGAAAGAAAAGCAGAATGAAAAGTGGTAATGGCAGTTCCAAAGCAGCAGACAGAATGTGGGCCGTGAGAAAAGTTTTAGAGACATATCATCAGGAATGAAATCAAAGCGATCGTGGAAGCGGAGAGTTAAAGAGAATTAGTTATAATAATTTTGACGAAAAGGCATCACACACGCCGTGGGAGACGGGTGACCTAGAATTACTGCAGCGAGTAGCAGACCAGCACAAGAAGAAAATTGGGAAGATTGCAGGAAACTGAGTGCACTGCACTTGCTTTCAACTTTCCAAGCTGCCTATTATGAGTTTATTAATTGCTAACACGGAATCTTGTATCACTTATTAATTTTGAGTATCGAGATATTCCCTTTAACCCGTCCCCTTTCCAGCATGCCGCCATGTATAGTTTTTCTTTGTTACAGCTTTACCCCCGCCCCACTCATTTGCATATACAGTACTGCGTTTATTCTGTTTACTGTCACACTTGTAAAGTATTAGTAAAACATTACATAACAGCTGTTTGTCATACGTCGCCATATATTGCATTAGGTTCTTCACTCCTTGGTTATTTTTACTGTACAGAGCGGATTATTATCATTACTGCTAAAGGAGTCTTATATTTTTTCTCACATAATGACAATTTAAATATTTTATTGTGTATTATTGATATTCAAGCGTTACATTCTACTTTGAGAGGACGGTCACATGTACATTTAGGAGCATCAATTTCAGTCGTCGAGAGATGGCACAAGAATCAACAAGCTTGCTGATTGTTCTCGGTCATTTATTTTATTAGTCCATTGATCCTTTATATTTATTCATATGTTTACATTCCTTGGCAATCGCGTCCTCATTATAAGCAACAATTAGGAAAATTGTGTCATTTTCGTGGCATGTACTAAAATGCTGGACTGAAGTATGCATTTCAAACAGATTACGCCAAAATCAGTCATTTATTCTTTCTTTATACATATTCCCATTCAGTATTATCATCACTTTCGCTAATACTTAGCATATTTGGGTCAATTGACTCCCAAAACATGTATACATTTGGTGTTAGCATTTTAAGTTATCAATATTCCTACATTATCAGAATTCGACTAATACTAACACTTCTGTGAAACAGAACAAGGAAACATCACTTGTGCATTTGTAGGTATGGAGTTGTAAAGTACAAGTGTAGTAGCAGAAACCTTTGTGGAATAGAATTTACTAATAACTACAAGTTACAAATACGTACACTTGTAATATATTAGACCATAGGCCCTGGAGGGATTGGCTCTTGATTCGTGTGCCAATGTCTTCATGTCTTAATATTAATAAATTATACATTGCACTGCAAACACAACTAAACAAAACAAAAATACAGCACATTTATACTTAAATTAGAATATATGCGTTGCATCGCTTCCGAGAAGGAACAGCAGGAAAAATAATATTTTGCAGCCTTGGTTGTTTAGAAGCATACACATAATAAATCGCCTGGATCTGCGCACCTTCCACTGCTTGGGTGCCGCTGGGGATGCAATGAGCGCGGCGACCATACCATGTAGTATTCTTAATTTCTATACCTATTGTGTAAGTCACGTTCGAGACATACAGGCACCGGCCAACAGGATTTTCTGTTTTTATTATTATTATTTAAAAAAGTTGTTCTCTCACACTAAAGCCATGTTATTACAGCTTTACGTTAATGTGTAACTGTTGTAGTGCACTTGGTCACAATATAAGCTGTTTATTTCAGTTCTTATTAATAAAAATAAAATTTATTTCAAGGGCGAGACAATGGTGTACATTATGGACCAAACTCCTCATAAACTACATCATCACAAACCGCGAGGTCGTTACGGCGCGAATTCGTGAGGTTTGGGGTTCGATTCCCGCCCGGACCTTTCTCCCTGACTGAGGTTTCTTCTAGGTTTCCCTCAGTCTCCTCATAAATGGCAAATACCGGGGAGATACCCTAAATTTAGTCCTGGGAGGTTTTCTTCCTTTAAAAAAAAAACCTTCCCCAATATATCATTTTATCTCATATATCATCAATGTCCATCGCATATGGTGCCTCAGTAGTTAAAATGGGAGTAAAACATCGTTAAAAAATACTACACCACAATAATTCAAAGATTTTAAAGCAGCCAAACAAGCAATTTGAGCTAGGAAACTTATAGTCTGTACAAATTTTAAAGATATACCTAGGAATAGTACCCTGTTTCACGAATCTCGTGATCTAGTAAAACTATTCTCCATTCTAGTATTGCTTATTTTACAAGTGTATGTCTCTAGAACTTATGAATGTAAACTACTAGTTTCTAGTATAGCAGACTGATATCAGCGTGCAATTTTGCTTTATCAGTGTTCTGTTTCGCGAAACATTTGGTCTTGTAATATTGCGTATTGTTAACTAGTGGAATTCTATCCATGAATCTATGAATTTGCCTACTAGTCTACATATTTTAGGTTAGGTATTGATTCTATCAATTAAGATCGACGCACTCAAATATAAAGCTTATTAAGGGTTATTTATGCAATATATGTTCTCAAATCCATCACCCATTCCCGTACTTTTAGAATTGTCAATTTTCACGTTAAAAAGCCATAGAAACTGAGCTACTTATATCATTATTTGTAGATAATAATATTAATGGTAAAAGAACTTGCCATCGTAGTTTTTCTTGATGTTTGGCCAAAATCTGTCCCTCACATATGCATAATTTTTCTCCAATGTAATTAACCCCAACACTTTCACAGTTTACATTATTATTTTCCATATTTCAGCTTTGTCTGTCTTTGTAATTTTGTCGAAGAAATGCCAAAATAGTACTTTTTATGCTCACTAATTAAATGCAATATTGTTACTTTGTTTTGAATATTAGAAATTTCTTTTCGATGTAGTAGATATAATGATAATTCCTGACTTGAATATACGATACATGCTGCGTAAACAAAATCGCATCAACAAACATCCACGGAATAATAAATGTCCCTGAAACAGCCTTCTCGACGCTCAGAAACAGTTGCTACACTAGTAATGTTGACAAATGACTAATGACACATTTTACGATTCTACCACTGTAGAATAAATATTCGTGAAACAGTTTTTATTAGAACTGGTGGAATTACGGCTAGTAACTAGTAAACTATAAGACTAGTTGTTCCGTGTCAGTACGCCACTAATAATGAAGTTTCCATTCGAAATGACACCACACAATAACGGATGGAATATGTCTTTTTGGTGCAGTCGATGTGATACTGGCATCAAATAAAAGCGGAATCGTTGTTATTGAGGGTCTTAATGTTTTTTTTTTTTTTTTTTTTTTTAATGTATGAACATAATTCAACGATTTACGAGCGCCGTATCCATTTGCCATTAGGCAACACAGCCATGTGGATAACTCCCTCTAGACTAAGTTACTCGTAAATCAGTGAAAGGCTGTTCAGCACCGTACTGTCATATAATTAGTCCAACATTTTAGAAAATGTTATATCGTAAATATTGACAACGCTGATGATGAGTTATTGAAAATAGGAATTTCCTTGCTGGCTTGCGAATCAAACGTTCTAAAGCAAACATTAAGCCTATTAATCCTGACCTATCAGTATTTAATCTCATTATCTGGGTGAACTATCTAAAACATGCATTACAAATATTTCTGAAATGGGAGGTCCTAATGATGTGCTGTTTTCACAGAATTGAAGGTTAGGGAAGGGCTCATAACTGCAGCTCATGCAGAGATGTTAATAATTATTAGAAGTGCATTTCTTGAAATAAGTTACATTTTTTCACACGGAACAATGCCTATTGACATCAAGAAAATGAAACTAAAGGAAATTGTGTCAATGGTGTTTTTGCATGATTCTAGTGCAAGTAGTTTATGAGCTAAAATAATATGAAGGTTTAAATATCTGAAGTTGTCTGCTCCATTTAACTGCCTACGGTATTCATATGCTTGTTTATGTTTTATTGGGACTTCTTTGTCAGTGCATTTTAATAATTCTTGAAGTAGGACGTGCTTGAAGACAGTGTTTACTAATGCTGAAAAGGTCGACATGTTCATGGAAGAATGATGTTCTTTCTTGTAATGTGTACACTGAAAGATATCCATTAGACGTGCTATGCTTGTCTTCACCGATTGTTTCAAAATCGTTGGATTGGATGGAGGAAAGCTGTACGTTGGCTTCCCTTTCACCAGATTTGACTCCTTTACACATTTAACTGTGGGGAAGCTAAAAGACACTGTCTGACTACACCAGAAGATATGAAACGACGTGTTACAGCTGTTGAAATGCTACAACATGTGCAGTAATCTTTGCATGACGGACTGAAAGTTGTTTTGCAGCTGATGGTCACCATTTTGACCATAACCTGTGAAAGGCAGTTTTTTCTTTGTTCTTCAGAGTTCAGAGAGTTTGATTTTTACTTTTGTGTTTCTTAAGAGAGTGCTGATACATGGTATAGTAAAAACACATAAATACAAAATGTAACATCTATATTCTTGGAGGGAGGGGTGGGGAAACATACAAAATAAGAAAACATACGAACGTCGTAGCTTAGTAACTAAGCAGACAACTGTAAATATTTAAAATGTTCATATTACGATAGATAGCTCGGTCCTGGTGGTGTAGTGGTAACCATATTTGCCTTCTAAAACCAAGATCGCGGGTTCAAACCCGGCCAGGATCGAGGATTTTTTCGGGGCGTAAAAATCCTAAGTATGGCTTCCTTCGGAAGGGGAGTAAAGCCGTGGGTCCCGTGTCGTACATTTACGGCACGAAAAAGAACCTCAAGCCTGAAAGAAGAGGCCTCTGAGCAAAATTTATCGGCCGTTTCACGCCCTGATTTGAATGGGACGCTAATGACCTGAAATGTTAAAGGGCGTCCGTAAATAAAACAAATCAATCAAATCAATATTACGAGAGCTCGTAAGCTATTTGATTATGCGATATTGAATATGTCAGTTGGCAGAAGATTGAAGGTTTGTTTAAGAGATAAGGAGGAACATTTAAATAACAATAACAAATGGCTAATCTGACTTTCGTGTTGGACAAATGGCATCATTGTCGAAGGAAAGTGTGTTGAGAAATAGGAACAATTATTTTGTGCTTCATGCCGAGAACTTTTCAAATGACCCTCTTATAAATGCTTTCTCTTTCTCTCCCTCCTCTTTGGTGTTGCGCTACTGTCCCGAGAACAATTGATTGTCGTTTGTTCCCAAAGGAACAAACTCTCGGAGACATTTGAATGCCAAAAGTTGACATTTTATTACCCTTGCACTTCTCATTAAGGTACAATAAAAACAGGTCGTACCCAAAGACCGCATGAAAACAGCTAAGCATCGATTCCCAAATGCATGCGTTTCAACTCAAGGACGATTCTATGGAAATCGAATGAGAAATGAAAACGATTGACTTATATAGTACTAGATCATAAAAAGAGGAATGAAGTACGATATCTAGGTTTAGCAAACACTCGGTAAAGTTACTGCTTTTAGAGAGACAGCTCTCAAATGCCATAAAATAGACAATTCTGTTTTTCGCTTCATAAATTGTTAAACATAATTATTTGTAAAACATAGTAATTAATTCACAAGATTACAAGAAAATCGTAACGGTAGGGCGTGTGGAAGGGTTGATTGATCGGCTTAGTCGTTCTATTTAATGGAGATTGGTTTCGTATTGATTAATTGGGAATGGGTTATGTAATGCGGGCCGCTAATGCATGGGCCAGTTGCTGCAATGTCTTCCCTCCACTAACGATTATTGTCTGCAAGATGCCTTCTGCTCTAGCTCGTACTTAGTTACTCTTAGTTTCAAGTAGAAATAGCTACCATTTCATGTGATCTGCTGGATTCCTGGTATTTATATCAAGGGGAAGAAAGAAAGTGGATACCTGGAAAGATAGAAGTCAAATCTTGAATTAAATTATAACAACAATTTATTCTCGATTGATTCCAAGAGGCACGTCAGATTGTTACCTCACATTTATTTATCTTAGCAACTGAATAGTTCACACCAAAGTCGCGTTATATATATAAAAGATGAAGGCTTCAGTTTTTTTGGGATGCAAAAGAAATTCTCTTGATTTGAGAAGGGGGGAACCATTACTGGAGATAATGCACTATTGAAGAGATTGAGGATAACGAATACGGTAAAACGCCCGGATAGGCCAGAAGACGGTGATGTACCAACGTGACAATGTACCGTTGCGTTAAAGCCGCATTGTTCAGAACAAATTGACCAAAGTTCGATGTGAAATACATCTGCATCCCTGACCCCGCTCCCTTCCATTACCATCTGCTCCCCAAACTGAAAACTAGCTAGACATAGTGGGGAAGGACAAATAAATAGGAGCAATGAGAGGATTTTTTTTTTATTTCGTTTTATTTATGGACGCTCTTTAACATTTCAAGTCAACAGCATCCCATTGTATTCAGGGCGTGAAACGGCCGACAAATTTTGTCAGAGGCCTCTTTTTTCAGGCTTGAGGTTCTTTATAGAGCCGTAAATGTACGACACGGGATCCACAGCTTTACTTCCCTTCCTAAGGAAGCCATTCCTAGGGTTTTTACTCCCAAATATCCTGACCGGGATCGAACCCGCGATCTTGGCTTTAGGAGGAAAGTATGGTTACCACTACACCACCAGGACCGACTGTGAATGAGAGAGAAAAATAATATTGAGAGAAAGGAAAAGAGGAAAAGCAAAAGTAGAAAAATAAAAAATTCAATCTAAAGAAAATGAGAAGATATAAAGAAAAATAGAAAAAGCGAGAGGGTAAAATAAGAAAAGAAATAAGGAAGAAAGTAGGAAGGAAAGAAACAAAAAACTAAAGAAGCAAGAGAAGAAAAGCTATCAGCTAACTGATTAATAAACAAAGGATTTACAGAGTGAGAGAAAGAGAAACATTGAAACGAGAAGGAAATGCCTAGAACAAAATGGAGTATAAGTTAAGAAGGGGGGAAAAAGAAGAGAAGGGAAATGGGAATAAATAGGAAAGACAAATAAAAGAAACAGTCAAAAAAAAAAAAAAAAAACGAATAACATTAAGATTCCAAGATAGTGGGGAAAGAGAGAAAAACGGGAGGAATCAGAGAGAAAAATGATGTTGAGAGAAAGGAAGCGAGGAAAAGCAGTAGTCAAAAAAAAAAAAAAAAGTAAAGAAAATGAGAAGATATAAAGAAAAAAATGGAAAGAGTGAGAAAGAAATAAGGAAAGAAACATTAAAAACTAAAGGAGAAAGAAAAGAAAGGGTGACAGAAAACACGAAGAACGAAAGAAATAGAGTGTAGAAAAGAAACTGAAGCCAGAGAGAGAGGGGGAGGGGGAACAAAGACACTGCAGCGATGGGGTATGAGCGACCAATTTGTGAGGTCGTGACTTGCAGTGCCCCTAATGTAATCCTTTATGACGCATTATTTGCTACTGAAACAGGGAACTGCAGTAGTTGAAGCCAATTTCTTGTTGCAAGTGATTGGGAAGAGGAATCCATTACACGCTGGGAGAGGCGACAAATGTCAATTTATGGTTAGCAGTTCGCAACAAAGAGGAGCGCTTTGCAGATTCTCGGTTCAGTGCCTTGCATGCAACGTGTACACCTAAGTGAGCAGTGACTTCAACCCAGCTGTTCACAAGAAAACCTTGGCAAGTGATCTTCAACTCGAAAAATAAACGTAACAGTAAAGCCCTCTCTTTGAGAAAAACCACGTAATTAGACATCTTGTATCAAGCTTCATATGTATGCATTTGTTGTACGCCTGGCATTGCTTAGGACCTAACGAAGACAGAAAGCTTTAATCCGGCTAGGGCGAGCCTGACTGATAGGAGAGGGTCAGCAAACGTATGCACCAAGACTGCAGTTACTGATTGGGAAATTTCTACACACCTGGAGAACACTAATCTTCAACCGGACCATTACTCACACAGGCCTAACCATTCTGATGTAAATGCAATAGAACGCATGTATGCGCAAGTGAAAAATGGCACTATTTAAAAACAAAATGCACACCATTACTTGATAAAGTTCTTTCGAAAGTGGCCGGAGAGAAATGTGAACACGACAAACCATTGAAAATAGATACTGGATAACAGACGGTACATAATTAGGGATCGGTTCATAATAAATTTAGACACACGGATTACGGAAATGAGGACCAGTTTGCAATATCCGAAGAAAAAGAGAAGGATTCCGGTCACGGACGACACAGGCTTAGTGAAGGAACTGTCCTTCTTACTTCCGTCACCGCAGTAAGTCCTGAGTGAAGAGCGAGCGAAAGGGAGGTGAATATTCGTCTCTTTTGAACAACCACTGGGCAATTCATTTTCATGGAGGCTCTCCGGAAGAAAGGGATGAGCTGATGGAAACATCAGGATCCAGAACTAATATTGCTTGTCTAGACTACGTGGATATGAAGTAGTGTTTTCAGTGTCCCCTATAAAGACTCGTTATACAAAGACAAATTAGAATTTGTCTGTCTCCTCCTTGGTCTAGTGATAGCATTTACTTGTACTAATTCCGGTCAGGTCAAGTGTCTCAATAAGGTTTTTTCGCAGTTTTTCCTCACCCTGAGAAAGTAAATGCCAAATAGCTTTACGGCGTCAAGGTCTCCGAGCTCATTTGCGTCATCATTAATTAATTTCATGTCATTCAGGACCACAGACTTACACCTATAGTATTCAGTCCACATTCTACAAACATCGCGAGAAAACCAGTGCAGTCAAAGAATAATAAATAAAACACTAAAAATAATTAGGAATTCGTGAAGGATATGGAAAATATAAGAGCCTAGAAATCAGCCGACCGAGAAACAGAATTGTGACTACAATCCCAGACCAGTATGGTAAGTCGCCCCATCTTGTTGAAACACTTGGTTGCACATATTAAGTTTTTTTCAAAGTACAAAACGTGTCCAAATTTCTTTGAAAATATTCAATAACTTTCTCCCTTACACTTCTGATGTGAAGTTAATTCCGTATCTATGTGCATCCTCAATGAAGTAAGTAAGGTCCAGTGATGCCATGGGAGAAAACAAAGTTCACTTTCTCTGAATGTAATGACCTTTGTTTATCCGTTTTCCCAACCGAGAAAATGTTGCTTATTGACATGCTCTTTAGCACATCACATTCGACAGACCATACCAGTTTTGGGGGTACTTGATTCGCTTTGGGCATAACAGGTGCACAATATTGCACTTATGCTATAGTCTGGTTCCTTCAACTAACGGAATACCATGCATAAAATTTTATTTCGTAAGAATTGTTTTGTATACGATCTTTGGTTATCAATTGGGGGAGGGGACACCACGAAGTGTTTTGAGGTTATGATAATTTATTGCTGTTTGATTTTTTTTTTTTTTTTTGAAATTTTGGTACTTAAAACCTTGTCATTTTAGGCCATGATATTATTTTCATAAAAATTCCTAGAGTTTAGGAAAAGCACCATGTTGTAATGAAGAAAGATCCTGAAAACAAAACTCACGTTCACCTCAGGCTTTATTGGTGGTGTAGTGGTAAGCATACTTGCTTCGTAAACCCAAGATCGTGGGTCAATGCCGGCCAGGATCGATGGATTTTTTTCGGGCGTAAAAATCGTAAGTATGACTTCCTTCGGAAGGGAAGTAGCACCGGGTGCCGTGTCGTACATTTACGAAGAACCTCAAGCCTGAAAGAAGAGGCCTCTAAGCAAAATTTATCGGCCGTTTTATGCCCTGGATTGAATGGGACGATGATGACCTGAGATGTTAAAGAGCGTCCGTAAATAAAACAAATCAACAGTCCTCATTCTACAACCCGGAATTTAGAGACGTAGCAAAGACATAATGACAATTTTTGTGCTGAATTCAACAGAATACAAGCTGAGATTTCCGAAAATCTTTTTGCCTTCCAAATTAAAATGTTATCACTTATTAATAAATTATTTCTAAGTTATGAACTGTTTTAAATTTTGGATAACCTTCACTTTTATTATTTTATAATTAATTTAAAAAACATAAAAATATTTACTTATAACATTTTTGCTGCTCTAAGTGCACTTTTCTCATAAACTGATAGTTCAGCATCCCCAGATTTTAAAATTAGTTTTAAAACATGTCATTTAACATTGCTAGTGAAATAATATTTTAGAGCAAAACTATTCCTTTTAAACATATGTGCATCCAATGTCGTTTTAAGCAAATTCCAAACCTTATTCTCAGGCATGTATAAGTGAAAAACTTTCACCAGCTATATGGGTAATATGTTTTGCACATGCACAAAATAATTCATAGCTCCATCTTAATTATTTTTTAATAAAATTGCACCTAAAGTTAAAAATGTGCAAGTTACAACAAATTACCAAAAATATAATAGTGTGAGTTGTATAACAGCATGGTGGCCATATTTAAATTGCAATTTAAGGTAACCAGGAAGTGTAAATCTAGCAAATAATGCAGCAGTATAATTTTACACTGTATCTCAGAAAGTTTTAAAGCTATCAAAATGAAAATTTTGAGAAATATTAAGAAAGCATAACTAAAGGTACTCAGTAAATTTTACCTCTCTAATGTACATAATACGTTTTTTAAAAATTGTTACACCAAAATAAAATCTTGATTAAAAAACTTGAAAACGCTGTGACACAATAACGTTCTTTTCTTATGAACTATTGGTGGATTTGTAATGGTTTTGTTTGTTTTGTTTGTTTAAGTTAAACTGCAGATAACATGCTATTCTGGGACCTAGAATAAAATATTTACGCTAGTTGCTTGAAAAGAAATTAATTTTCAAACATTTTATATACTAAAAGTGATGTTTAAATATTATCTAGTTACCACACTTCACATTATCTGTGTGCATATTTTCAACAAGATTGGTCTACCCAATCCTGATAAAACATGCACATTTATGTCAACATTTTAAGTTATCGCAAAATAAGATTTATTTTTGCTTAAAATACTTTTTATGTTCAGTAGAGAATTAAAATTTCCAGAGCACTATTCTTAATATCTCATAAAAATTCCATATTGATTGCTTTATAAGTTTCTGAGATACAGTGCAAAATGTATATGTTGTATTATTTGTTATATTTACTCTTTCTGGTTATCTTAACTTATTTAAAATCTCCAAACAAATGTACATTATATATGAATGTAACCTGCAAACTATGCAGTTTCATATTATGCATAAAACTAAAAAAATCGTTTTTTTTTACTCAAAATCTGAAAACAGTGGGAAAGGGTGTGTGGCGGACAAGTCATCATATTTAAATATCCATTTAAATGCCGCTAAATACACAAGAGTATATTGTAATATTATTGTAGAAATGCACGTGTTGCGCATCCTCGGGTTGCATTTCAAGCGAGGATCGCAATGAGCCTCCAACAAGTATGTTACAAACTATTTTTAAACTACTAGATCGTAATGTAATTTATTTTTCATTCATTACAATTTATTTTAATTTGAAAAGTTAGAAACAACGAGAACTACAAATATCGAATCGATTAGTACTTGTTCATACTTCTTGTTGATTTTATTGAAACATTTAGTAGCTATTATTATTATTATTATTATTATTGATATGAAGGTTAATGAACATTATAATGGAATTTCACGAAAGTGATAAAGATTTTGAAGGAACTCCGCCCTAGGTGGTTGAAGCGGCGACGAGTTTAAGGCATGATTTGCTGCCTGGAAACCCAAAAACCGTGTGAGCGAGAACGTGGTGCAAAAAGGAAAAGGTTAAGACAATTAGTGAGGAAGTTATGTTAACGTATTTTCTGAAGTAATCGAAAAGGTAACGAAATCTTCAACTTTATGGTCTATTTATTCCACGTAATTTGCATTGCATGAACAATTTCGTAAATTTATTCTATTAAATTGTGTGTAGTGGTGCAAAGTAGAGTCTCAAAGGTTTACTTCTCGCTAATCTTCAATTGTTTTTTTTTTTTTTATTCGTTTTATTTAAGAACGCTCTTTAACATCTCAGGTCATCAGCGTCCCATTCAAATCAGGGCGTGAAACGGCCAACAAATTTTGCTTATAGGCCTCTTTTTTCAGGTTTGAGGTTCTTTTTCGTGCCATAAATGTACGACACGGGACCCACGGCTTTACTTCCCTTCCGAAGAAAGCCATACTTAGGATTTTTACGCCCGAAAAAATTCATCGATTCTGGCCGGGTTTGAACCCACGACCTTGGGTTTAGAAGGTTACCACTACACCACCAGGACCGACGTTCTAAAAGTATGCAGGCATTAGTTACATTACTATACGGTAGTATAAAGAACTATCTATGCCTATATTCTGCAAACTATGTAAAAATTAATTTCTGACCCAAAATCTATATTGTGTCTTTAAAGAAACAAGTGAAAAGCATAACGTTTTGCAATCGCCGTGATATTTAAAATAAGCAATCTGGTCATTATCGTTGGAATGCCCATCCACTCAATATTTACAATGGTTAATCAATCAAATGCCAAAGAATTTTAACTAGCAGAGTGCCCGTGTATTATCTTGAGCATAATAGCCACTACAAAGCAATCCCGTTAAGGGCAGGGTCACATGGCTGAACTTTAAAAGGAACGAGGTCGATTTCACTTCAAACCCTTCAATTATATTTCCATATTCTCACAAGCACCTCTCACTCTGTGGCGCATCCGTCATCGTTAATCGCTCTTGGTTCTTTCTCATTATTCTAGCAAGTCAGGTCAACAAAAAAAAGTTATAATTTATAATCATTACCACCTACCTAGGCTACATTTTAGACAGCTAATCTTCCCAGCTGCATCATCCACCAACCGGCAAATCGAAGTACCATGCCATTCATTTGATTGGACCTTTACGCATGGGAGTAATGCCGTAGGCGTTTGGTAAAACAAAACAGATAGTTCTTATAAATTTTAGTTTTTACAAATGAAGAATAAGACTGGCTTAGCAGAATGTTCGTAAATAAGCAGAATGCTTATAAATTGTGATGTGCATGGTTGCAGTATATAAAAATGTCTGTCTCTAGCAAATGGCAAAAATTTCAAAATCTTCTTTGAAAAGGTTAAGGAACTCTTTAGACACGCTGAAAGTTTTTTTAATTGCTACAATATTCTTCTAATGTATAAGTATGTTCTTCCGCTAATGCTAGATTTGTCTAGCTGTTCTTGGTTTATAAGCATGTGTGCAGCCGAGATCACTGCAAGTGGCAAGAGAGGCCCAAACAAATGGATATTATTTTTTCATAGATACTTGGATTAGATTAATCCTATTACCGTCTGCTATTTATTGCACCTTACACAGAGAGTTATGAACACTTTTTTAATGCGCATCTGCTAAGATTTCACAGATTAGAAAGGTCTGGGACTAGCAATGTAAGATAGGGATTCTATGATCTGCCTGGTCAAATTTCAAAGTCATGGCATTTAGTTTACAAATGGCCACGGCAACACTGACTAGTGAATATTTATTTTATGTTTAACTTTACAGCAATGTTCTGAGGTTAGGCATATTGTGGGCGGGTTCCTTTCTCCAGAATGTGGTCTATTTTAAGGGGATTGAGAGCTATATCTCAACGAAGACAATTTCAATAAAACACGGTAGCTTTGGAGATATTCTAGGAAAATGATCTGACCTATAGATGTCAAATTTCTTAGCAGTAATATCAACCCTAACATTTTTAGATAAATAATTGTTCTAATTTTCCGTCCGATTTTACATGGAATTGCCCAGACGGTAAGCTACAGTGACGAAGTGTGGCTTCCAGGAGATCGAACTTCCACTCTACAGCCCTTTCTCAGTGACTATTAAATTTTCTATAAACTGAAGAAATTCTTTGGGGAAATAAATTTACTGTGAAGAGAACAGTACACCATTCTTTGAAATGCACTGAGCTGTTAATCCACACATACGTTGCATTGAACAGGAATTATATTGAAACATAACTTAGTTAATTAATTTGTGTCGCTTCAAAATGTCAACATGCTCAGAAACTCATTGTCTTTTTCAAACTCGTTTTGCCTTACTGCTTTTTAATTACATTAATTGAAGATATATAAAAATAAATGTAATTATGATAAATCTTATTTATGTCGAAAGAATATAATTAATTGGATAAAGACAAAACACGCTAAAACACCAGAGAACCGGAATATTAATTAAATCAAATTAGTATTTGCCGGATTTCCAACATTGAAAACATCTCTGAAAATCAGCTAGCTGGAGGAACAGTCAACGCAAGTGGCCAGTTGTTACACAGCACCCAATTAACAGTTGCTGGGTAGGGTGTGTGTGTGTGTTTGTTCTCAAGGTCATGGAGCCAGCCATTCGGAGAGGCGGCCTAGAACCTCTCCCGGAAGCTTACTTCCCTGTTTTTAACTTCCTCAACACTACCGAGGTCAGATGCCGTGTACAGCATTTCATGTGTTCCGATTTACTCCCTGCAAGAATACCAACATCTGAACAGCTTTCATAGGTATACTGCAACAAATAATAGAGCTGTTTTTTGTAATATAATAAATACACTGAGTAAATGGAAAAAAGAGATACCGAATTTATACGAATATGATGCGCACCTTTTTGTCCAAATGTAATATTCGAAATTGTGGTGCGCATCAGATTCGAGTGCAAATCCGTTCCGTACTTCGCCGGTAACTTCATTAAAATTTACCTTTAATACGTCATAACGCATTGCTACAAGTCTCGGTTTCGTTATGTTTATTGTTTGCCTTTTTATTGCATAGAGCGTTAGAATAGTAGGTCAAACAGTGATGAACATCTTATGATGCTGCTATCAAGCTAAAGTAATTCTTTATGCTGAAAAAAATGGTAACAGAAAGGCAGGAAGTGTGTGAGAATGTAGTGAGAGCAACGTTCACTTATGGCGGTAGCAGAAATTGACATTATTTGTGACTAAAACTTGTATGAAGAAATTCACTGGTCCTCGCAAAGACATTCTGACATTGAAGAAAAAGTTTTGGAATTCGTACATGAAAGGAGGAAGAACGGGCTACCTGTGACTAGTGACAACATAAGAAATAACTTTTTCTTCTTTGTCCTACACCAGCTGACAACAGCATGAGTGATAGATTTTGTCTACCTGCTAAAAAATGTAACAATAGTTCACTTATAAATTCTATGTTCTGATCATTTCATGAAGTGGGTGGGCTTATCTCTAAGACGCCATACAAGTCCTTTTTTTTTTTTTTTTTTTTTATGAGTTTAGTTTAACAACGCGCATTGCATTCGATGGTGCATTAGATTTGCGTAAATATGGTCATCCATTTACAAATTCGGTATTATCAAAAGAAGAAACTAAAGTTGTACATTTATAAATTCATACGAAGAATGATGTAAATAATTATAGGGGTGTAAGTCTTGTTTCCATTTTAGGAAATCTTTTTAGCGGAATTTTAGCAAGTAGATTACAGTAAATGGGTAGAGAAGGAGAAGAAATTATCAAGAGTTTCAAACAAAGTTCAGAGCATAGAGAATAACATCGGATAACGTTTTCATAATAAAGACAATTGTGGATAAATATTTAAGCAATAAAAGAGGAAGGGTTTACATGATATTTATAGACTATGAGAAGAATTAATTATTTATTTATGGACGCTCTTTAACAGCTCAGGTCATCAGCGTCCCATTCAACTCAGGGCGTGAAACGGCCGACAAATTTTGCTCAGAGGCCTCTCTTTCAGGCTTGAGGTTCTTTTTCGTGCCGTAAATGTACGACACGTGACCCACGGCATTTCTTCCCTTCCGAAGGAAGCCATACTTACGACTTTAAGCCCCGCAAAAATCCGCGATCTTGGGTTTAGGAGGCAAGTATGGTAACCACTACACCACCAGGACCGACAGACTATGAGAAGGCCTTTGATAACGTCAATAGAGAAACATTGTGGTTAAAATTCAAAAGGAAAGGAGTAAGCAATTTGTTTATAACTATTACGAAAGAGGGAACCATTTTTGTATCAAATTTTCAGGTAATAAAGTAACGGATTATATGCACGGTAAGACAGGAGTAAGACAAGGCTGTAAATTAAGTTCACTAATGTTCAATTTCTATGTTACCGCCGAGGTCGTTAAGGCGCGGACTCGTGAGAGGGAGGTCTGGGGTTCGATTCCCACCAGCACCGTCCTCCCTCACTGAGGTTTTTTCCAGGTTTTCCTCAGTCCTCATCACTGGGAAGATGCCTTAAACTTAGGCCTGGAACGCTTCCTTCCTTTAAAAAAATTACTCCTTTCCCAATTTTCATTTCATGTATCGTCAGTGTCCATCGCCTATGATGCCTCAGTAGTAAAAACGAGCGTTAAACACTTTTGAATAAATAAAGTTCTATATTGATCACATTCTAGACGAGACGCAGAGAGATAAGATACATCTACCAGTAATAAACAATTTATATATAGAAATTGTTATTGACAAAGTCATGCCTAGGATTTAAACTCAGACTTAAAAACTTCGGGTCTTTGTCGGGATTACAAGCAAGGATCTTCAGTCTTCGGAGTCTTCCTTTCTAACTAGTGTCTACACATGGCTGGTGTTAAAGAAAAATCTCCATATATGAATAACATCAAAATCCCATTTTAACTAGCTCACCAAGTGAGAGAAACTGAGCTAACAGGAAGCCATTGCCCACGAGGTATATTACAGGCTTAGTCTTATTTTTATACAATCTTTGATTGTTACGAGAGAACTTGTTATGAGATACGCAACAACGAAAATGAAAATTGGCATAGCACTCTCCAGAAGATGTATATACCGCTTAATTCTCTGGAACCAATTCTGCAATTAGCTATGCCACTCGTTTTCGACAGCTCTCAGCGCCTAGGAGCAACAGCTTCTTACGGGTAGGCGACTCATCACATTTGGGAACAAGAAAATGGTTTGCCTAGTTACACATTCGAGGAATAAGTTTGTTGTATTCCTCAGCGAATAACTTAAACTAACAAAGAATCAATCAATCGCAAATTTTGTTTTATACGGACTTCTTAAAGAATGAAAACAATCTATGTATTTAGGAAAGTAAATGGATATCACTAAGGGTATCTGCGACGCCGGCCATGAAAGCCTACTTTCCCTCATAGAAAAGTAAACTTTCTTAAAACATTAATGCGTTATATTTTCTTGGCTGGACCGCACCAAGCGTAACGAACGGTCGGTCGGTTGAAGCTGATACCGCGGTGAACGGGGATCAGAAACTCCGTAGCTCTGATTGTCGCGTAGATTATATACTAACACTTAAATATTTATTGAGGCAAGAAGATGCTGGAACTGCCTCTCTTCACATCAGCTTATGAAATTAACTGTTACTCTTTAAAGTACTTTCATCTGAAAAATGCAAGACATTTCTTCAAGTACGTTATTTTTCAGTTCGTCCTATGTGTGTGGGTTTGTCTTGCATACTTTTTACTTTTAATCCCCCCCGGGATAAAAACTGCAAGGTATTAAATCGGGGACAGGAAGGGCCATATTTTTATGATCGAATATTTCATGAATTGCATGCAAGGAGATGACTGTATGTACCGTTGTGCAGTCTGTTGGAAAGTCTCATTCCCTCACAGTTAATTCACGAGAATAGGGTTGCAAGATATTCATTGTTTCTTTAAAAAAAAAAAAAAAAAAAAAAAAAAAAAAAAATAGGGCGTATTATTATCTCGCCGCTAAAGGTGCACCACAGTCCTACATTTTGACATGCAGGACTTGCTCGTGAAACAAATGACGTATTTCTGAACTCCAGTATCGGTTGTTTTGTGAATTAACATGCTCACTTAGGTGGAGCCATCATTCGTCCGTAAAGAAAATTAGATTAGGGCAATTTCTTCGTCATGCACACTATACAAAATTCATTCACAAAATCTACTCCTGGACGCAGAGTCGTCCGGTTTTTAAATTCTTGCTCTACAGTAAATTTATAAGGTTTGAACTTCAGTAGACCTTGGAACAGAGGAATAAGAATAGGAAAGTCCCTTTCAGCTGAGAAAGACGTCAAAGTGATTTTAGGAGGACGTCACAGAGCATGTCTAATGCTATCTAACGTTTCTTCTGTGAGTACTGTATGTGATTGTTAAAGCTTTTTATCAATAATACTTTCCTTTTGACGAAATTTATTTACCAATTTATGAATCGAACTTCAACTTGGAAGCTGAATATCAGGGAGTCTTTCTTGAAATAAGCTCCGTATTTCACGAGCCAATTCTGTGTACATGTATTGCATAATCTGAAATGAAAACATATTAACGTAATCTATATTACGCTGCCTAATGAATACTTAACACGTATTTCTAGAGTTAAACTTGTACTGACCTCCCCTCCCCGGTCGGTCACGTGAAAACAAGGTGAGGGCTGAAGAGCTGGGTTAACTGAGGCCAACGCGCGCGAGGCAGTCCCACGAAGGAAAACCCACCTAGTGTTATGTATAGACAATCGCAAATAACCGGTTGATCTGCAATAAAAACTTTATAAACTCAATCAGATTTGCGCAAAATACAAAATATTACGGAAAAAGACAAAATAAAAATTGTTATAAACAATTATAGAATAGAAGAGAAATAATTTTAACTATCTAGGACGCAACACATTTTTTCATAACGATTTAGATGTCGTTTCGACTTACAGGGCTTACATCTAAGCCCTGTTCTGGGTCCTGAACCCAATGAACCACTTTAGTTTAGTTACATTTAGCACCTCCAGAGTCTGAAAGATAGGTGTCGGCCCATTGCTTCTAGTGTGATATCTAAGTGTTACAGCAAAGATAGTTAAAAATATTTTCTTTTTCTATTATCTTATTTTTAAGTGTTTATTTTCGCTTTGACGCATTAGCCTTGTCGCTAGGTACGGTAGGCGATGGTTAAGATGGTTTATAACTCATTAGCATCAAGAACTACGCTAAATAAAGACAATGGCAACTGGAAACCCATGGTGAAGTAATCTACATAAAATATAGTGGAGAGCAATATCAGGCTGCCAACTTAACCTTCTGTGTATATCCACCGGAATGGATTACATTGGATAGTTAGGTGCGGAGGAGAATACATCAGTATGTAAGCCTTGCTCACGTCTGGCAGTTTGTACCTACACATCCTGGAGGAAGGGACGGGGTGAAGGAGGCACCAGGCGGCCAGGATAAAAGTGCAACGCTGCGCGGACATAAACGGGATCACTAACAGATTTCTAGATAGAAAATCCCGACGTGGCGGTGCCCCCCCCCCCCTCCCTCGAGTCCCTCAGAAGGTCCGCTCCCATACCAGACTCCGGGACAGAAGCCTTTAGCCAACCCGTTCCGTCATATCACATGTTCACCAGAAGTGAAGACCTCTTAGATACTACATCTGATCTGATGCCAGATTGTCCTGTATCTAAACCTTAGCAGTGATGGCTGCATCTGCGATGCAACCTCAGCCATGTTACGTTTTGCTTGTTTTGTGTTCGTTACACTTGCATGCGCCAACAACGTAAAGCTGAAACTACGCGTTTGTAAAGTGGGAAGGAATGGAGGAAAAAAGAAGTAAGAGAAAATCTAGAGAACATTTTGTATTTTGAACAGTTTTTAAAAAATGGCAGATTGGAAGTAGAACCAAATGACTCTAAGCGCCAGTTACACAACCTAGTCCACTCACTACAGTTGAACGTGCGCCTAAAATGTTGAGCTTCTGCTTCTAGACAAGGCCTGAAGCAGGTGGCTTCATATAAAAACTGCTATTATAACTAAAGCACTGTACTATTATTTTTAATGCGATTATTTCCAGTTCATCGAGCATAGAAGGTTCATTGTTCTCAGCACCTTTTACTAGTAATTCCACTCTCGGTAGCTTAAGGCAAAGCTTGCGTTACAGCTGGGCGACCAGAGTAGTTCTATAGATTTGTAATCTTTCAGCACCCTATGGGCGGCTCTACTAACCCTAGAAAAGCCGCGACCTGTAGCCGCTGATAAAGTATAATAAGAAAAGTGTAACAACCCCGTTTCGTAGCCTTCAGCAGTTGTAATGTTCCATTGTTGTTCTCAAGGACCCGCAGCTGATGACAGTATGGCCTACTGGCGCTGTTAATGACGCATGGTGACTGAAACAAATGCATTTGCTGTGGATTTTAACGACAGCTCTCTCTCTTCAGAGGAGCGCTAAAACAGAACTGTGGCAACTTTACTGTGCATTTCCCTTCAGCCATCAGCAGATTCCATGGATCTCAAGCCAAAAGCCGGAGGCATAGAACCACTTACTAGCCGCTGCTTACATCTGGCTGATTGTGGTGCAGTAATTTTGTGCTACAGCAGTATTGGAACTCACGTGATACTCATGCACTACTGATGTTAATATGCCACAAAGATATATGACAGTCTTCGTCTATACACAAGAAACTTTCGTTTTGGATACCGGCAACTTATTCAGGCATTTTGTTCTATGTCTTGCAAGAAGTTTCAAGAAAAGATATTTCTAAGGGTTGCTTTGGGGTTTCTGTCATAGGCGAAGCACACATACATAGTAGCCGTAATATAATTTACCTTAAAGTTTATTTTTTAGTGAGTTGCAAAATTAACAAGCAGGTTTCCTGGAAGTATAGATAGGTATACGAAACTATATACTACAGGCAAGAATGCTCAATGTAATAAAACTAAGGAGTAAAATCTATCGAAATGGATTTCAGAATAAGAAATACATTGTTGAAGTAGGTGTAAGCTTAACAAACGTCCTTGACTAGGATCAGAAATTAAAAAATAAAATCTAAAGTCGAAGTTCAGAGTAAAGAAGCATGGAGAGTTATTTTTGCAGCTAACATTAGCCGGGTACGATTGATTGGGCTGGTGTTGTTGGAAAAGGCACTTGAAACATAAGTGTCCTTTATACACTCCTTTTCTCCTAACTTTGTAGATTCATTCTAGAGCTATAGTGAGCTGCAGAATCTTTCCTACAATCTTAGGAATATAACAGTTCCTCCGTTCCATCCCCACTAAAATATAATTATAATATATATTTATGTAAAACCAATGATCATATTTTGACATTGTAATTAGCAATATGAATATTAAGTATATATGTATATCATGAGCTTTAACTCCAATGTGAGAATTGTATAAAAGAGAAAGCACCTTGGTGTTTTGTTACGGAAGCTTGGAAGGCCAAAATGGTTATAAAACTACACAATATGAGCCCGAGAATCGAGTATTATGCTAGGTTTAAAAGGACTGTCATTGTAGGATTAATGAACTCAAGGACTTTTAAATACGCTTGGGGCTTTGACACCGACCAGCTGTTGTACTATTAGCCCTTTAAACCAGCCAGTGGCATGCATGGCAGGTGAACTTAAACTAGCCAATGGAAAATGTATGTTTGAACTTTTAAAGATAGGATGCATGCCTTTGTGATCCCATGCCATCGTTAAAACCAATTACTTAATTTGAATTTAATATGGAACAGGTTTTTTTTTAAAGATTGCATATAATTAAATTTAATTATTCCTTATATTATTGATAGTCACATTGTCATAATTTTGAACTTGAAAAAAAAAGTGATAATACCATTACAGAGTCACTTTCGTAGTATATTTAACATAATGAAATATGGCAATATAAGTGATGAAAGGCACGTATTATGTGATTAGTTGCATTTCACGGAAGTACAGCAATGAATCTTTCAATAAATATGTATATATTATATTTACACTACCATATCGTAATGGGACTTAATTTGTTATAAATATATTAATTTTCAATTTAAAATAACGAGAACTAAGAACGTCCAATCGATTAGTACTTGTTCATACTTCTTGTTGATTTTATTGAAACATTTAGTAGTTCGATGTCATGAAGGTTAATTGAAAATTGTAATGGAATTTCACGAATGTGATAAATATTTTGAAGTAACTCCGCCCGATGTGGTTGAAGCGGCGACGAGTTTAAGGAATGATTTGCTGCCTTAAAAATAAACAAATAAACGGTATGAGCGAGAACGTGGTGCAAAAAGAAAAATGTTAGGACAATTAGTGAGAATGCTTTGTTGGCATATTTTCTGGAGAAATCGAAGGTAATCTTCATCATTATGGTCTATTTATTTCATGTTAAAGCCTTTGTTATTTCTGAGCCATAGTGTTGATACATCGAAGTTTGGAAGTTTGATTGCCTTCTTGAAAAGAAAATCTGTTGGATATGTAGCAAAAACGTGCAGTGTTTTCATAAGAGAGCATATAAGTAAATTTTTGGTGGAAGCTCCTGATGCAGAATATTTTACGAAGAATGCTGTTGTTTCAGATCCTATTGTTTTAATTAGTTCCAGGAATTAATTTTACCCAGTGTACCTCGTATAGTATAACTATTTATATTAACAGCAAGTGATTTGCATTGCTTGAACAATAATTTCGTAAATTTGTTCTATTAAATTGTGGGATATACCAAAGCTGCTATTTTCAGTTACAATTTATAAAATAGTGGTGCAAGTAACGTGTCGCTAGACTGCTATTTTCAGTTCTAAAATTAGGTAGGCATTAGTTACATTACGATACGCTAGTATAACAATAAGATTTTTCATTAATTTCGACATGCCATGTCTTAGCCTACCCTATACAAAAAGTCACTCTTCAGCAATATTTTCATATTTAATCAGTGACTAATACTGTGGAATGCTGTGTAATGAAAGATAAGCTCTGATACCACTGCATTCCCAAAGTATGTAGGCTTGTGTTCCACACAATGGGAGACGACTGGCATAGCAAGCAACACATTAACCGCATTATTCTAATTGCCGAACAAACACTCGGATGTTGACTTCGATACGTTTATCTGTAAACAGTATAACTGCTTATCACTGCTTTGAAATCCAGACAAACTGTTGCATCAGGTGCGGGTGTTGACCTCAAGCATTACCAGGGTCGTAAAACGTTTTTGACCTTTAGGATCAATACATTTGCAAGAATGACCTTATGTTCTTCATCACTCTAAGAGTTGTATTTCAATTATTCAAAACACTAAATAAGTAATACATTCCTTTGAACCGAAGGACATGTCCGATGTTTGCCAAACTGTAGGAGACGGCGCGTGGTTCCTTCTACAAATGAAACTAACTAGTTCAATGGAGGCATTAAGTAAACTGAGAAAGGTAGTACTGCAGGCCCAAGTTTAGGGTACCGCTCCGGCATTAGCCATTTATGAGGACTGAGGAAAACCTGGAAAAAATCTCAGCCAAAGAGGACGGTTGTAGAGGGAATCGAATCTCAGACCTCCCGATCATGAGTCCGTGTCTTTCTTTATCTATTTCCTAGTGTATAGGGAAAGCACGTACTGTCCCAGGACCCTGGCGACATGAATAAGTTAGTTATGTAACAAATATATTTTGTAAATAAATCTACCACCACCACCACCACCACCACCACCATCACCACCACCATCACCACTACTTTGCATTAAGCATTTTGTACATTTGCCTAATTTATCGCCTGAAAGAATGTCGAGTCATTTTTAAAAATAAAGTCCAGAAAATGTGTACGATAAAATAAAAAACAATTTCATCACATCTTTCATGCATTTTGATTATTGTGTATAAATTCTAACTTGCCGGTAAAGAACTGCAGATGAATTATTCAGCCTTGAGGCCTTTCCACAACATGCCGCTAGAATGATGCAACATTCATTTATTATGGGATATTTTTAATCATAAAATATCGCAGTTTAATCTTTTAGTGGGTCGTATTCGAGCAATTTAAATAACAACATTAAATACTGCGCGAAAACTGAGAAAGCCTTATCCGGTGATTAGAAGACGTCATTTGTCTCAAGGCTAATTATTATCATCCATCTCCTAACCCGTCCGTCAGCATTTATGCCGGGTATATCAGCAGTGGAATGAAGTTTAAAATACTGCAGAACGACAGTTGCAATATTGAGGTAAATGTGCTACAAATATTGCACTTCAATGATACGAGGGTTGCTATTTCCAGACTCCAAAGGTACATTTTTCTTCTAGCGCCACTGGAAGCAGGTGTTGGATTGGAGAGCGTTTTCGTATAATTTTAAGTTCTGCCTAAACAAACGAAAATGCCTGGAAAAGCTTACTCAAAGAGTTTCGAGACGTAGCACAGTTAGGTATAAGCTGAAAACGTTGCTCATGCGGATGCCTGAAAGAGATAGAGGAGTCTCAACATTCCCCTCAGTACTACAGTGTGATGCAGTTGAGTCCCTCAAAACCTGCATGAAGAAAAAAAAAAAAAAGCAGTAAATATGGAATGTTGCCTGGTTCAGTGGTGCTGGGAGGCCCGCGTTCGATTCCCGGTAACTATTTATACATTTTCTGAGTGAGGGAGCTGTCTGGCCCTGCCAGCCTTGTGAGGATAACTGGGAAACTGCCTGATGGAAAAGTGGCGATCTTCAATCTAGCAAGCGGCGCAATATGGTGATCTGCGGGATGCTGTGCGGTGATCACATGCCCCCCTGCAACACTGCCCTCTACCGATGATATCATGTGACGGAGATAGAGATCGCAGCGGGCGTCACAGTAGGCTCTAACGCTCTAGCGATTGCAATTTTTGTTTTTTCTCAACGAAACTCGGCATATAACAATTAATTTACAAACGATTCATCGAGTTCAAAAATGAGCAAAATTGGTCCATTAGGAAAGGTGGTTTATCTAAAGCGATGAATATAAGAGGGTAGGTCCATAAGTTTCTGACCTCACCGATAAGGGTTATTGCTCTTTACAAAATCCTTATCTGGTGTCACACCTTATCTGTTAAGTAAATAATTGCACCTGTAACTTATTAAGGTTGTAGCCACTTGTATTAATTGCAGTGCCAGAGCTAAAAATCGCTGTCACTTAGAAGTACATCTTGATTGAATGGGACGAAACGATAGGCGACCCGCAATGGTCAATCTGGCAACGCTTTGAAAGTCCTCCCATCTCATTTTTTGGGAACCAAATTGAAGAACACTAGAAAATCGCAATACAAGGCTACGTTTTGGAGGCACAGGAAGGCTGCGCCGAACTACGTACGGATTGGTACTGCTAAAGAAGCATGGAGATCGGTTTCTGTTCCCGTTCCTGGGGATGCGAATTTGTGTCAATTGGGGTCGATATTACTTCCAAAAAAATGGACAGAGATGGTGATTTACAGCATTTCATTGTAAAGCTACCAACCCTTGAATTGAAGCAAACTGCAAATTAAAGGAATAACCAATAAATAATCTTTATTAACTTTATTACGGGCCCGTCCAATCTCCAATCCATTCATCCTAGTCACCGTGCAACAATTTGCCAATTTTTTTTTATTTGTTGTTATTCTTCCTCTCCTCCATCACCCATCCATCTTCTTGAGAGGAACTACATTACTACATTTATTACGGCCCATTCTATCTCTACATGGGATTAATAATGTGCTTGTTTTCTCCAGCATTGTCATTTAGGGAGAGAAGCAAGACACGTTTATCTTGGGGCTACGAGAAAGACCTTGATGAACCGCTGTTTCTAGCGGTGTTTACAGGATTCAATAAACACGTACAAGGCGGACCACAATGTTGTTTACGACGATAGGCCGCAACACGATATTTAGGCTTGCTGAAACCGCCAAATGGTGCGCGTAATGATATAACGCTGTAAGTGTGTTATGTACAAAGTAACTATGTTTTGCAGAGCTTAGACCGTATGTTACCAAAATAAGGAATATAATGCTTTTCAACAATTGGCTATAGGAGAGAAGAAAACCGGTCAGGCATATGTGGTAAAAAAATAAAAATAAAGAAGTTCTGTTAAAACCGAGTCTACCTTGCCGGTTGCCCAACATGCCCTGTCTCACTCTAAGGGACCGCCACGGGTGGCCGAGGTCGTTAAGGCGCGAACTCGTGAGCGGGTGGTCTGAGTTCGAATGCCGTCACGACCGTCCTCACTGACTGGGTTTTTTCCAGGTTTTCCTCAGTCGTCATAAATGGCAAATGCCGGGGAGGTACCCTAAACATAGGCCTGGAACGTTTCCTTCGTTAAAAATAAATCCTTTCCCAATATATCATTTCGTTTCATGTATCATCAGTGTCCATCGCCTGTGGTGCCTCTGTAGCAAAAACGGGCGTTAAACACTATTCATTCATTCATTCATTCACTCTAAGTATTTCCATGATGCATTTAACTTAATATTTTCTACTGTGTTCGTTATTGACTAGTTTACTCAGAGATAGAGGGCAGTTATATTTTTATATACAGCGCGTATACCACCGGGTTTAAGTTTTAAGTATTAATTTATTTACATTGTCTCTCTCCTCACTCTTGTTGCTTGTTGCTTGTTTACTCTGTTTCCATGCATTTCGTTACCTTTGGTATTTAATAGTTATTATTTACTTTTACCACCTTCATCTGTCTTTTCTCCTTTGAAGAAGTTCGCAATATAGGAGAGATAATCTAACTGTTTTATCATTTTTCTGCTTCTTTAGCTATTGTTAATTTAATTACATTGTTCATAAGGTTACTTTATTTTTCATTTATATGTCGCGGAAAAAACAATGTGCAGAAAGGCAGTACCAAACTATTTTGAGGTTAGGAAGCTTTTTTTCTCGCTACACGCGTCAACATTAAACCGGTCATGTTAAGAGGCTCAGATTGTGAAACTTATTTGTGGCATGCCAGATGTAAACAAAACGCACTCTTGCATAGTATTGGGTCATTGTTACCAGGTGTCTGATGTTCAATGCAGCATTTGTGTTTTGAAGTCTACTGGATGGTACGTTAATACTGAACGCTCATCTTGAAATTA
Source organism: Metallyticus violacea (assembly GCA_030762175.1). NCBI lineage: Eukaryota > Metazoa > Arthropoda > Insecta > Mantodea > Metallyticidae > Metallyticus > Metallyticus violacea. The sequence continues at coordinate 26,138,724 of CM060831.1, read as the reverse complement.
GGCGAATCTCATGGTCCCAATATGATGACGCTCCTGCAAATGTTCCACTTGGAAGTCAAAATCACCTAAACAGAACATTTGGTGACAAACGCGGTGGTCCTCACGTTACATCAGTTAAGTAATCGCAGGTAATATTTAGTTTCTCATTAGTTGAGGCAGTAAGTACACAGTGAGTTACATTTCATTTTGACTGGCAAATGAAGATGTTTCATAATGCCAGATTTCAATTATGATCATGCAGCGCTCCTGTTATTTACTGCATCTCCGATCCCATGTTTCTAATCTCAAAATGCTTAGTTTCGTACTGCCTTTTTACTCTACAATTTTCCACACATTGTTTTTCTGCACCTAATATGTTATTGTGCGACGACCTTTAATTTCAGTACTTTTAAATGAATAACTGAACAAAAAGTTTAAGCTTTTTTTTTTTTTTCAACTACTTGCATGAAATAAACAGAAGCATCCTCTACTAGCCTGGAACAGGATTTGGATTTTATCGAAATATCCATTACTCTTTTATTTTTGGACATCATTAATCTATTTCTTGTCGTCTCAAGAGAGAATTGGCTTGCTACGACCGAGACTCTTATGTGTTCTTTTTCCTGTTCATTTCATCTTAATGTCTGGCCGCCATTCTGGTGAAGACGACACACATTAATCTCCGAGACAATTGAACGCTTCCATACCCAAAATCTCAAAATGGGCGAGAGCCACATGTCCCTACAGATCTGGCTTTGTTGTCATTTTTCAAAGAGATGCCTGGTGGACTATATGTGGTCGGCTGGCAGGTGGGGTTTGTGGCACCGTAGGGCTCAGTATTTCCTATTCGCGAGGGTATAGAAGCATAGGCTGGCTGCTTTAAAGGTCAAATCTCTTCATTCTATCTTATCGTTATCCTTATTTTAAACCGGAAGTTGAAAATAGTGGGTAATGTCATTTTAGAGTGCTCAGTTACGGCTATCTCCACAACGGGGCTCATGTCACTGAACCACTGACGCGGGACTATACATATATTTTAATGAAACGAAAGTTTTATGATTTGTCGAACTTTATTTTTAAATCTAATCAAGTTTAATTTACTTAATTCGGCGTCCTTTATTATTATATGCTTATATAATGTATGACCACAATCCTTTCCTATTTTAATCATGCAGATACAAACATTTGATTGATTTAATAAATGGCAACTTTCGCACATCTTGTCCATGAGAAGTCGATTTTGAAGTGTTTGCGATTCCTGTGAAAAAAAATTCTGTAAATTTCCATTTGAAAATTTGTTCAGTTTTTAAAACACTGACTTGTGTAAAAAATAAAACTTATTTTTGGACATAATTTTTTTATATTAGTCGTATGTAGAACAGAAGTTTGAAAGGTAGAGTCAAACTTCAAAAAAATCTTTGATTCCGTGCTGATACCTAACCAACTGTGTCCTCCTCCAAACACGAAACCTCTCTCATCTGATTTTACATCCCCTGTTGACGTCACTAAGGATTCTCTTCTATTACAGATTTGTTCTTTACGAGGTGACTTGTAATGTAACGAATACTTAATGAGTTATGACCCAGACTTTTTGTTTAACCATCAACTATTATAGGCGTTAATTTATATATATATATATATATATATATATATATATATATATATAAATTGTTCTTTTACAGCCTTAAAAATATATACATATATATTGTTCTTTTACATGTATGGCATTAGTAGGAAAGTTCAAAATTAATATGTCAGGACCTTGCAAATAATTGGTAAAGAACGTCAATGGAGTTTTGTAATAGAGTAATAAAACAGAAGATAGCATAATGCGGCTTTTGAGCTAATTTTTTTTAAATAAAACGTTTTACATCTTCATTTATCGGCGGATCTAAAAAGATAAACTTGGTTTGAGTTAAAAGAAATTAGAACTATCGATTAATTTAACTATCTGTGCTTAAAAGTAAAGTAAGGAATTATTACACGCACACACACACACACACACACACACACACAGGATTTTCATTTCAGAGTTTGTCAGTTTGAATAACTGCATATTTAAAATAAATTTAATTAAACAAAAACACAACAAGTTAGATTGGAGGGGAAGTTTAAAAGCAATGTTATTTATATTTTAAATTTCCCCCTCTCAACTCAAATTATAAACACTTTAAACCTATCATATTTGAATTATATAGATGATTCCATTATCACATATTTTGTTTTTTATTTTTGCCTGATAAATTCGATTGTTATTTTCGTTTTAATTTTGGAATTATAAAAAATAAAGTAATTAACCATAGAATGAAAACACAAATTTGGGAAACATTCTAGTAAAGTTGCCTGTTTCGGACTCTTGAACAGTTCGTTTACATCATATTCTTTTTTTTTTTTTTTTTCCCTAGAGCATTGAAATAATTTATTACCAAAACTAAACTATAACTTTAAATGTTCTATAGTTTCTGCAGTTTTAATGTTCAAATTCAAACCACAATAACAACAAAGATGTAATAAAAAGGGAATCCCCTTTAATATTATTTTAATGTAGAAATTTCGAAGTGGGCTGCTAAGGGTGAGGAGGTGGAAACTAAAAATGTAATGAATATTGACGTTAAACGCCTCCTCTTTATTTATTTTGTTATTTATGGTAAACTGGCAAGTTTTATGATGAAACACTGTATTTTGCACCAAACAGCACAAAGATAACTAACCTAAAAATACATGGTTTTCTATTAAGGATCAAAATGTTTTAACAGAAATTCCTCGATTAGAAATAACGATGTTAAAATGTATTAACATCATGTTACTGCTCTGCTTTGTAGTCACTACATCGATCTTATGTACTGGTGTGGGAAAAAGTGTATATTTTATAAAGCTCTTGCAACTACATTTGTTCATGACAAGCGGGATTGCATATATTTATTACTTAGAACCCTAGATCCAGGACCCCATTCCAGGATTAGAATCTGTTTTATAGAACCTTGTTTACAACGCTCAAGATGTTGAACTGACAAGTAGCCAAACCAAACCCAGCTGGCCAGCATTAAAATCTCACTCTACATTCCATCTTATTTATTTCCTCGGTGAGATATACCAGGAAGCTCTGCCCTCTCTAAAATTAAAACATTAAAAAAATAAAAGAAGGGGGGAAAAAAAAGACTATCTGTCAGAGTCACTTGAAACTCGGCGTTGGCTGCCAAGGTTACTATGTAAGTGATGGTTTCAAACGACGAAGGGGCTATATGGCCTTGAAAATAGCAGTGCTAGAGCGGCATAAATGAGTGTACCCCTTGCCAAATCGGGCTGACTGGCCGCTAACTGCTACATCTTTTCTGGCAGCCAATTATTACGAAGTTCTTCTATTTAATTTATTATTTACTCCATTGGAAATTTTGTTTATATAACTTTATTTTGAAATTGGTCACATAACATCTTCCTTCGTTATTCTTAAGAAATCTCAGTTGTATTCATTGAAGTATTTTGCTTAATTGTCCAACTTTCACTAACTATGCAACACAGTGGGTATAGCAATTGTCTAACATAAGTTAATCTTGTCTATTACAGTGGCGTGAGACAACATTTAAAATAGATGTAACAACAATGAGTATTCAATAAACAAATGTAAGGCCAAGAGTGGCCGAGGTCGTGAAGGAGCGGACTCGTGAACGGGAGATCTGGGGTTCGATTCTCGCCAGGACCGTCCTCCCTGACGGAGGCTTTTCCCAGGTTTTCCTCCGTCCTCAAAAATGGCAAATGCCGGGGAGGTACCCTAAAAACTTAGACCTGGAACACTTCCTTCCTTAAAAAAACACTCCTTTCCCCATATCATTTTATCTCGTGTATCACCAGTGTACACCGCCTATGGTGCCTCAGTAAAAATGGGCGTTAAACATTATATACATACATTTATATATATATAAATATATATATACATATAAAACAAATGTACAATTGGGAATATTTGGAATGTGAGGTGAATATTTAAGCCACAACGAAACAAATTTAAGGTTATATAAAATAAAAAAACTACATACACAGCTGTAATAGATTCTCCACCGTCAACAGTAGCCAAATTTCGCCTCTTTCTTAAAGAATTGTTAATTTTGCCTCAGTCCTTTTAGATGAACTTTGATTATTATTTAATTCCTACATAAGTTATGCTTAGAATTCCAGGAGCAACATTTTATTCTCTTTGGTGCTGAAAAGTATTTTTCTACTTAAGATGTATTGACAAGAACTGTATACAATAAATATCCTTTTTTTAGCTTGCAAAGATGTTCATTTTGAAACTCATATTGTATGCTACAATAGTCTTAAAGGAGAGAATATACAAATTATTGTCAATATCATCAAACATTTATTTGTATAAGTAGATGAAATATGTGTATTTGTATGGATATTTGAAAATGTTCCTATTTTAAAAGTTCTCCTTCTTGAAGACACTATTTCTTGATAAATCTTTAACTTGGTTCTAAATCAATGATTTTTCTGAATGCATTTAAATGGAAAACAAACCAGGAATCTTCCAGAATTTACATAAAATCATCAGCAGGTAATGAAATATTTGACTAGCTCTAATTAGTGTTCTACCATTGCATAAAATACCTTACAAATGTTTCCCTCCCTACTCACGACCTCCGTCTGTCCTTGAACTTCCGAGCAGTCACCACTTAAGATGGCAAGACAGCTGGCTTTAGGGCAACTTACTTTTGTGTGTAAATGTCTTTATAAATAAGAATTAGCTCGTCGCGTTTTAAGAATTTTAATTTCACTGGGCCATTGCTTTTAGAACTATAATTCACCAGCTTATGAATGTATTTGATACTTCTGGTTCAGTGTAGAACAAGAAACACAGGCGAAAGGTGTAAAGTCTTAACAGATGATAAGTTTGACGGAATGCACCTTGAACGTTCCCAAACAAAACACTACCGAAGTAAAAAAAAGTAGGGGTTTCAGTATCTTTTGTACATACAGCGCAAATATTGTTCAAACCTTACAAGGGTACACATGTCCATTGTTTACAAGGTTAACTCGTAGCAGGTGTGCATTATTGTGAGTGGTTTCTTTTATCAGTGACTGAAGAGTTAATCCACCCAGAGCGATTAGCACAAGACCCAAAAGGTGCGGCTGGCTATGGCATGTGCAGCTGCCGAGATGCAACGCCCCTGTAAGCGGTAAGAACGTATTCTGGAAGCTCTGTATATTGCTGTATTATGTGCTTACTAGAGGCTCCTTATTTCAAAGACGAGTTTCATTTAACTTGTAAATTACACCTGTTATATTGTTATAAAATAGATTTGCATTTACAAGTCACTCATCTCCCATATATTGGAAAGTTACCTTTCTTCATCACATCCTGGCGTGTCTCGTCTCTTTCATTATTCTTTCAAGTTCAAAATCTTGTCTGGGCATTAACGGAAGAATGCTATAAATATATAGCACGATTGCTGACCCATATAGAATACAATGAGAGAAAAAAAAATGATTAACAAAATTTGTTTGTTTTTCCACGCCTTGCTTAAGACCCTTGTAAGTATGAGCAAATCAATTTATGAGTAGCAAGCACTTGATACTACACAAAATAATTATAGAGTAAGAACAAAGCTTATTATTGCTGAATATGAAGATGCATATATCAATTTCATTTCCAAGTGGTTTGTAAACCAATGTTTAATTGTCGGTACAATTTTCATTTTCATTCAATTTAATTGATTACAGTGCATTTTTTGCAACCCGCAACTCCATTAATATGATTATTATGGACTTTATTATGACGTAGATAATGTAGTACTTTGCAGATAAAAAATTACATAGATTAACAGAGTACAATGGAAATAAAAAACAAGTGTTAGCCTCGCATGAAATACTCATTGCATTTAAATTCTATTTGGCATTTTTAAAAGGTTTTGTGTGTGCCACAAGCATTTTTGCAAAGATATCGTTTCTTCTTATGGTTAACAAATGTGCCATCAGACGTTACAAGTATGGTTTCGTTGTTTAGAAAATGTTCATATCTTTCTCCGCTACTTTCACTCTTTACCACAGAATTAAACGTTTTAATAAATTCTCTTAAAAGAATGCATTCCTGCTACCTATGCATGTTAACTGAGAGTGTTATTATGACAGGCACGATCACTTTTAACTTATGTTACTCTTTGTAAACAATGCATATCACAAAAGTTGGTCAGAGTAATGAGAGATTTTATCTAACGTCATCTTCAACATTCCACCACTTTCTGCTCTTTTCACATTTTAAAATACGATAAATGATCAAATGAAGCGGTAGTGCAGTGTGGAGAAAGAGGCAACTATATAGATCATCATATCACGGTACGTCGTATGGGCGCTTAGCAAATAGATAGGCGGAGATTTCCAACCCATCAAAAGTAGATCAACATGAAGTGATTCAATTTTCGAAAGCGGAAAGTTGTAAGCTGATTGAAATTCATCGGCGCATGAATGCCGTGTATGGTGAGAAATGTGTTCGTAAGACAACAGCGAAGTATAGGACACGCAACAGCCGACCTTCTACGCCATGTGAAGAAGAAATTGTGTTCGCAATGATCCGCGTATGGGTTTGTGTCTGCAGCACTTCTGCCGAAAGATGAGACAACTTCCTCCTGTGCACAGTGGTCCTATAGCCATGCGATTTTCATTTGCTGGGACCTTTCAATAAAGTTCTGAAGAGCAAACGCTTCCGCAATGATGATGAAGTCAAGGCTGCAGAACTGGTTCACGCAGCAGCCACAATCCTTCTTTTTGGACGGTATCGGACGCTTGATGCAGCAATAGGATGCCTGACTGAAAGCCCCCCCCCCTTTAATTTATTTCGTTCATTTATGGACGCTTTTTAACATCTCAGGTCATCACGTCCCATTCAATTCAACACGTGAAACAGTCGATAAATTTTGCTCAGAGTCCTCTTCTTTCAGGCTTGAGGTTCTGTTACATGCCGTAAATCTACGATACGGAACCCAAAGCTTTACTTGCCTTCCGAAGTAAGCCGTATTTAGGATTTTTACCCCCAAAAAATCCATTGACCCTGGGCGGGATTGAACCCACAAACTTGGATGTAGGTACCAATATATCCAGGGTGATTTCTTCTTCTAAAACAGTGCCTTATTTTTATTCTTAAACACCACTGTATCCGTGTTGTTTACTTTGTAATTCCTGACTATGATAAAAAATATAAATAATTCTGGTTGTTGCTGCTTGGTGAATCTGTGGGAGACCTTGAAAACACCATAATATCACATGAGAGCGTGCATGCGCGGAAATTGGCAAGAAGTAAAATGTAGTCCTCCGTTGAGTTTTGTTTTTGAGTATGCTACATTACTCATAGAAGCTTCTGTAAAGGCAAGATTTTATGAACGCTATACCCAGATGTTTTATCGCAAGTTCTATAATATTCTTATAACAGGGAAAACAACAATGAATGATCTACAGAAGGCGTTTCGCTATACAGTAGTGTTCATAATAGGCCACCCAATTTGTGGCCCATATTGCACCGCTTTCATCGGCGGATGTCTCAGGAGATAGGAACAGCTTCTTCGTCTTTTCAGAGGGCCTCTAAACGTTTGAAGTCACAAGCATATAGAAGTTGAGTGACTTACAAGATATTCACACAACAACATGATTAACCAGTTTAACAATACTTTCTTCAATAATAAAGCCCGTTCCGTTTAGATGTGTATGTCAACAGAACACTCGCATCTGCGATGCTGGTCCCGGCATGACGGGGCTACGGTGCCATATGCCAAACTAATCTTCGCGAGTTCTTCCAAGATCGACTGATATTGACGACTTGGGTCCTTCAGCTTAAAGACACGGTTGACCTCAACTCTAGGACGCTATACGTTGTGCGGAAGAATGTAATCACGTCATGAGGAACATTCCAATCAACTTAAAAGTGTATGTGAGTTTTGTAAAATTATATACTAACAATAGAACGGCCAATGGCGGTCAATTGCCCGCTTTTGATTTTCGAACGCTCATATTTTCACTTTTTTGTAAATGTTTTTATATGGTTTTATGACTTTTAATCCCTTTCAATGACGTTTAGCTCATCTTTTTTGGGAGGGAGGGGCATTTCAGACATAATTTTAAAATAATAGCAAATTTACTATCGGTTTCCGGAGGCAGTCAATTGACAACTTCTTTACCCGCGTTTCTTAAGACGTGATTTGCATAGTTGTAACGGACAATAATCATCACTGCACAACAAACATGTTTCATTGTATCGTAGGAGTGAGTAATTGTTTATAAGCTCTTGTAGCAGTGTCTAAAATTTCTCTCAGCTTTTCATTGTCATGTAGCTTTCATCGACTACTGCCACCATCACTAGTGACAGAGATGAAGGAACATCTAAGGCAAGACATGTCAAATAGGGTTATACAAAAACAAAACCAAAGACAGTTGTTCCATTTGTAAAAAAATTGTATGTGGTTCTTGTATAAGCACAGAATTCCGCAAAAAGTGTCATTCCAATATTTCTTGAGAATGTTTCAGTGTAAAAGCTTTCTGTATAAATATAATCTGTATTTGTATAAGTTGTTTTTGTGCAAATAATTTGTTACTACACAGCATAGAGCAAAACCAATTCATAATAAAATATTTCTAATTTTTTAATAAGACCTACGCATATACTTTACTTAAAACCATTTAGCCTGAGATGACCCATAAAAGATGAACAAAAGAATGTAGTGAATGCATGATTGCATTACCAATGAATTAAATGAATAGGCAAAGGAGCCTGGGGACATAAACCGATAAACATACGTGATACGTGAGCAAAGCCTATTAACATAATATCACCTGAAACCACAAGCTTGACTCAAACTGGATTCGAACCTGGTTCGCAGCTCGGAAGCCACATTGTTCCCTCTACATCACTATAGTTGTATAGTAAGCAATAAGTCGGCCTGTGGTGCCTCAGTAGTAAAAACACTTATCGAATTAAGAAACGAAGAACATAACACAGTCCCGGGAACAGACGCGTGACGACTGTGAAGTTAGAAAGGTCGACAAGTAAGCAAGCAGGGCTTCCTATCCCCTTCACGGCGGCAAACGAATGGGGGTGGGGCTCGGTCATAGGAAAATCCCCTCCGCGGGAGAAAGCATCACTGACCGCAGGGTATCTCTTAAATGGATCAATAGGTATAACTAAACGCTGACTTTTTCTAAACTTTTCATGGGCAACATTTCAGTATGTTCCATCTAAGGCTCCGGTGGGAGATACCTTCGATATAACTGTTAAATATTCTGATTGTTCTCAACAAACTATGCCGTGTTAATGTTTGCTTCCGTTAGAGCACAAACCGGAGCCCCAGGTCTACCTTTATTTGAAATTGGTTTTCTACTTTCTTTATGCGAATTATGCTATAAAGTAGAACAAACTATCCATAGACCTCCTGTAGCAGATTTGTTGAGACTAAAGCAGATATTGAGAGCTGCATATGGAGTGTTATCTCCATTTAGCTGTAGGCGGAACTGAATATGTCTCAATTGCACACCTCTCACAGGTTGGAACCGAAATTGATAATGAAACTAGTACCATGTGTTAATTATGCATTAAGTTAACAAAATATTGTAAAGTTAAATTTTACCGTGAGAGATTAGGACTGTAAAAATTACGATACTTTTTTATTAAACAACAATTCTTTATCTTTATCTAGTATGTCTAGTTTCAAATATCACATAACTTAATTAAATTTTTCGTTTTATAAATATAAGTTTTAAATCAAATTTATTAATTTGTTGTAGACAATAATAATATCATCGTCCCGTTTAAAATTCCGAATTTACTCTCTTCGCCCCGAGTCCCATGATGGGGCCCGCTGAAGTTTAAGCTCATGAAGCTTCTTCCGAAAAGTTTAGATAAAGTCAGTATATACTTATAAAGATCAATTTAAGAGAATTGAACTTGCGACACTTTATGTGAACCATAATGTATGTAACTTTCAAAATAAAGCATGTTCTTCTATTTAGTCCATAAGCACTATAGTATCTAATGGGAAATCTTTAAAGAAAAAAAAACATGTTTAACTTTGTAATTTCCAAATAAATCTTCGAGATTTAAATGTTTTCCCTAGAATCAACGTTACGATAAATTTCATGCAAATTTATCCTTTCAAAATATTTACTAGGTACGGCACAGATTACTTGCCGCAGCAAAGTAAAGTAAACTTTACGTATGAGCTCCTAAAAAGGGTTGGTTGTATGCATCTAGCCGGTTAGCTCCTCTTGGTCTTGTTTACTACCGGCTTGCAGATCCAGTTCGCTAAATTCTCTGAGCACGTTGTAATATTACGAACATAATAGCCAGTTGTTCTGAATCGCTTCTTTGTATGAAAGTTACTGCTTGTTACTTGTAAACCAGAGTGAGACGCCATGTTGGTGTTTAGCCCAACTGTTCACCACGGCGGTTGTGACGTAACAAACACTACTCTTTTTACAACACGTGTGGAACCAACATGGGACATCTTTACACAGATCTTGCGTCAATTTGGACATATGTCCTTCATGCACAAATAGTGGCTTAAATCCACACTTCACATATATCTTATCTCACTCCTCTTCAAGGCCACATTCGCGACTCCTCTCTCTCTCTCCCTCGTACAAATAAACAAGATATCGCATTTCCCACTTGCAAATATTTGCACATCCATCAGACAAAGACGGATGGAAACAATTTTTCGTATCGGAAGCCACTTTATTCCACATACTACGCATTTCAAGGCTCTTAAGCTGGAAAAATGCATTCAGACTGTATTGATATCAATTTATTGTTCTATAACATAATTGCAAGTCACTTCATTACAGTTTAGAACTCGCTTTTGCTGTCAAGTGGCACAGTTCAGCCAATAACACTGCCAACCAATGAGATATGAAAATTTTACTTTGTTTATTAATGTCTCCATTGACTTTATTATAATGAATATTTCTTTGTTACCTCTATTTTTATATATATTTTTCATAATTTCTTAATTATCTATGCTTCCAAATCAAACGATTGCGCTTATTACAAAGTTGATACTCTTTTCCCTCAGATATATTTTTCCTAGCGAAAGAATAATGTTCGTCAAGTGTTCTTGAGCCGTGGGTTGACTCAAGCAGAAATGTTTGAGACAACGGATTTTGTGGAATAGTGTCCAGGGAAATATATGAAAAAGCCCAATGTGAAGACGGCGATCCACATTCAGCTGCTGTGACTAGGAAATACATTGGAAAGCATTGGAAACACTCTCTGTAGTTTTGTCGGGCGTGTTTTTTTTTCTTTTTTTTTCTTTTTTATTGATTTATTTATGGACGCTCTTTAACATCTCAGGTCATCAGCGTCCCATTCAACTCAGGGCGTGAAACGGCCGACAAATTTTGCTCAGAGGCCTCTCTTTCAGGCTTGAGGTTCTTTTTCGTGCCGTAAATGTACGACACGGGACCCACGGCTTTACTTCCCTTCCGAAGGAAGCCATACTTAGGATTTTTACGCCCGAAAAAATCCATCGGTCCTGGCCGGGTTCGAACCCGCGTTCTTGGGTGTAGGAGGCAAGTATGGTAACCACTACATCACCAGGACCGACATTCGGGCGTGGTGGTATAGTGATAACATACATGCATCCTAAGCCCAAGATCGCGGATTCGATCCCGGCCTGGACCGATGGATTTTTTCGGGCGTAAAAATCATAAGTGTGCCTTCCTTCGGTAAGGAAAGTAAAGCCGTGGGTCCCGAGTCGTAGATTTACGGCACGATAAAGGACCTCAAGCCTGAAATAGAGGCCCCTGAGAAAAATTTGTCGGCGGTTTCACGCCCTGGTTTTGAATGGGACGCTGATCACCTGTGATGTTAAAGAGCGTCCGTAAATAAATATATTAAAAACTCTATCTACAGTCCACGCTTACGGTTGCAATTATCATATGTTTGGACCCTTAAAACAAGCATTGGGAGATCGGCAATTTACAGCAACGTGCGCATCTGGCTGGAAATCCAAGCCCATTCTTATCCGACAATGAGGTTAAGAAGTTTCTTATCGGCTGGGAAACGCGTGTTTGAAAATCGGGATATGGGGGAAAGAGAGAGGGGCAGAGGGAGGGAGAGGGGAAAAGATATATTCCATTTTATTTCATTAAATTAAAAAATTCTGTTTATATATGATCCACCATCGTATACTCCCACATGTGCTACTCTTCCAATATGAACGGAAATGAGCTTGGGAGACAGTTGACATATTTCCCGCTAGCGCAATGTTCGCCCTGACCCTGAAAGACTTGTAAACTTTTGGTTGGCCCATTCTGTGCTATCTTCCTGCATAGTCCACAGAATATAATTTGCTAGTCGAGCAATCGGCTTGCTCTATATCTACTGTACAAATAGTTAGCCCCATTCCACTGTCGGATTAATGCTCGAAAATTCGAAATCTTAAATATAATAATTTTCATGAATTCTACTTTTTTCACGTTGTATCAGCATTATTCATAGTTACCCTGCAAAATGGGAAGGGCAGTGTTATTTGAGCGGGGTACAAAGAGAAGGAAAGGACGAAGTGGATGATGATAATAGTAATAATACACTTCTGTCTTTGTTATCTTCTTTGTCTCTGAAGAAAAGGAGAAAAAAGAGGCAGAACCTTGTCCTCTTTGCTGCAGAAAGAGAAAGGAACATTCCTTTTCTGTTGTGAAGACCATACAAAGTAGTGTATAATTTTTGTTCGATACCTATTATTTATTCTTTGCCTAACCGTGAACTTTGTTTTCTGTACAAAGCTTGTCAATTAATACTGCTCTGATATCTTATTAACGTCAGAATATCATTTTCTAAGTGGACCATAGCCACGAGCCAGCAATAGACTACAATCTATCAGCCAGTCAACGGTTAAATTATGTTTATAGTATGCCAGTTATTTTGTTCTCTTTTCTTTGGGTCTATTATATCTTCTTTAGAATCAAATAAAGTAAAAATACTGTGATACGAGTGAAAGAAATAAAGCATTAAAAAAATAGGCTTAAGTTTAAAAATGCTTAATCCTTTTGCTACACATTATATTAGAGTTATTAAAAAAAAAATAATAACCCACACAGCGAATTCAATATTTCAATAGTAAAATTACTACAGGAAAGTTATTTGAGTTACGGGCCGCCTGATTGCGGCTCTTTATTGGGAAAGTGCAATCGCAGCAACCACAAAAACAGAAATAGAGTCGTCTTGGGTAAACTTAGTATTTATATTTTTATTGAAAGCATAAAATGACATTGTATTTAAAACTGATGATGATGATGATGATGATGATGAAGGTGGTAATAATAATAATAATAATAATAATAATCATCATCATCACCACTAATCTGTACCATAAGAGATGCTAAAATGATGCCCCTCAGCGGCAATACATTACCGACATGTGCGTAGGAAGTTCCTATATTTCATCCTACTTTTCTCCCATAAAAACACGGAACGCGTTTCTGTCAATGTGAGATCCTGTCTGGCCTAACATTTTAACAATTTGGTGAACAGTTTCTCTACCTGGAACACGATTGCCAGGATATTTTCTGGCGAATTCTTCACCACTTCTCTGTAAGATTTCGTTTCCACGCATGTATATTAAACCCGTTCTTCAAGAGTGTATTTATGTAGTGGTATAACTAACGAAGAACAATTAGCACACAAAGTAACACAAGAACGATCAACCACTCCCTCAAGCTAAATGCAAGATGCTATCTGCACAGATAATTTGTTGAAAGTGCTGAATAATAAAGCAATGTTCTGTATAGTATCGTTATAGTGATTTGCATTACTTAATAATTAAATATAATAATTAAATAATAATTAAATAATATCACTTGATATTGCTTGTAAACTATTAGCCACTCGCTAGAGGAATTGGCCACGGGACTCATTTCCCTTAGATAATAAAATATATGGGTCAAACATTCCATTCACCGATTTTTCTTTGAAAATACAAGAAAATTTCCTTCTAAAAGAGCGATGATTTCTTTGCAGTACTTATTAAGAATTTCTCTCCGTTGAAGTGTTTATTTATTTATTTATTTATTTTTGGTTGGACGCCAATTTTGAAGTGGTTTCTATCGACTATGTTCACGTGGCGTGTCTCGGATGCGGGGTTAATTCGAAGTTAATCAAATTCTAATTAACTACCTCGATGTAACTGTTTCTGGTAGAGCATCTACCCAAGGGTCCCACTTCATACCCCGGGTCTTTCAGGGGCCCGAAGTCGCTTTTTTGTGCCCCTGTGGTTACGGGGGAGAGGAGTTAAAAGAAAATGGTGTAAATCACAAAACAGTGCCTCGTTCTACGCTTAGAAATGTTTATTCATACGATCGTTTGTTGACAGTCACCTCATTGACGACGAGATTAACAACCTTCGCTGAACTGAATTAAAACTCGCATATTCGTGACGCTGTCCAAACTGAAGTCGAAATTGCATCTAGCTATGCGAACTAACACCACTGAACTTGTCTACACTGCTGACCTGCAATCTATAAAAACGTGTCTGTCGTCTTGCACTCAACTTGTTTCCACCGCTGACTTGAAAACCTTAAAAGCTTCTACTGCTCAAACCGAAGTCCATCTCTACTTCTCATAACAGCTTGCCTCACTGCCCAAAAACTGCATAAACTATATTACTTGAAATCTAGAAATGCGTGCCTTAGCAAAAATGTTTCCCATTTTATACCAAATCCCAAAAGCCCCCACGTGGTTTTGAGAACTCACGGGGTTCACAGAAGGGAGCTCAAGGCTCGCTGAGCCTTCAAAATATTAAAACATTATTGATGAACTCTCATTCTCCCACACGCGCTCACTTTAAACTTTTCAACTCTTTGGTTTCTGACTGGCGAGTTTATGGTCATCCCATATCAAAGTAAAAGGAGACCATTCTCGCCGACACATGCTAATGTGGTTTTTTTAACGAACTTCCGAACATTTTCAGCAAGTGAGACTACAAAAGACCTATTGTTCCGACTCATGTTGCACACCTGCAAACACTTAGCTCTGTTATCTTTGTGACAATAGGCAGCCTTTCGCTCGCGACAGGTAGCTTATATACATTTGCCTGATACATGAACTTTCGTTATTCTCTACCACCACAGGCTATATAAAATATTCAGTAATTATTACTATTAAATTATGTATATATACATTCACTCTCAGGCACGTGGGTTGTGAAGACCTGTCACACTCTCCGTGAAGATCTTTCCTAGAACTTTAGAATTTCCAGTTGTGTTTGGTTGATATACGAAGATAGAGTTCATTCCAGAGACCCCACCGGTTTACTTATTGAGAGGCGAAATAGGTTGTCAGCCATACGTAACAAAGAATGGAATGCCAGAATTTTACTACAGTAAAACCTCTCTAACCTGGACACCTACGGTTCCTTATTTAAAAATAAATAGGTAAGTGTTTAACCTAACGTAGATAGAAATAATTCGTTGCAGAAATGATCTAACCAACCGCTATTGGCTGAAAATGTGATTATGTTCAACTGTTTAGATTTTTTTATTGTTGGGTTTGCTTGCAAAAAAGGTCCTTGACTGCAATATTATTGTACCTATAAAACCAAAACTTCTTTAAATTTTTACCATTTAATTCTTCATTAACTGTTTTGTACACTTTGTTTTGCATTGTAGTTTTGTTCTCATGCATTTTAATGGAAGTTTTTGGCATTTAATATTGGAAACTGCTGGTTTATAAATCTCAAACTCATTGTAATTTTCCTACAGTTTACATGTTCAGTAATCTCTGTCTTCTCTTCCAAGGTTAGTTCTACTTTTGCACTTCTTTTCAACAGTAACTGGCGACTATTATATGGAATAAGAATCAAAATGCAGACACTCCATTCATGGAAGTGCTAATAATAATTAACGTAAAGTGCCAAATGCAATAGCGTTCAATCCTACAGGAAACAGAACTACAGTCAAAGTCTAAGTTACAGTTAAAGGATGTTCAACATTTGGACATGTTAAAATATAGGAACATGGCTAGTTCCATCATTAGGAGTCTAACATAAGGAGGGCTCAAGTAGAGAGGTTTTACTGTATTAGGCTTTTCTATAAAACATGTGCTAAAGAGTATGGGGTAATGATCTATCATAAACAGGGATTTCTCGAGCAAAAAGCGAGGGGAGATATTGCTCACCTGGAAAGTACAGTAATCTCTTTTAGTTTTCCTGAAAATGGTAGAAGTAAATAGTTTACCAAGATAATGTGAAAGATTCTCTTATGAACATGTTCGTCTTTGAATGTAAGCCGCACCGTAGTTCTACATTAAAATTATTTGAGTGCGGCTGCTTGCGGGGGGGAATCCAGTCGCCAAGGCCGTAGAGGGCAAAGTGGCAGAGTACTAGCGAAAGTGACAGATGTCCAAGAAGAAGTAATCGATAATCGTGGACAGATAAACGCAAAACTATTGAGAAAATAGTAAGATAAAGGCCTGGTGAAAATCACGCCCTGCACACTAATGCTCTTGAAAGAGCTAGAAAGACGGGTGCCATATTTTTGCATACAGCACGCATTCCACCATGCTTTAAATTTACGTTTAAACATTCACTTCAATGTTGTGTTTATCTGCCCACAGTCACTTTTGCTTTTCGCTAGAGCTCTGCCATTGGTTACCCCTATTATTCATTCCCACCAGTCCCGGCGCGACTGACGAGCTTTCGGAGCAGCCAATTGGAATTTTGTGTGGTATCCAAGAGGTGATCTGTACACTGTGAAGAAGAATATTTAACTATTCGAAATATCGTGTGAATTGTGTGCCTATTTTCGTTGTTACTGTCTTTAGTGTGCTTCACAAATTTTTAACGAACTATACATATGGTTAAAGAGCGTTTTCTATGTTTCCTCATTTACTATATGTAGTTATATATAACTAAGATGACAACTGGAGAAGCAGAAATAGATAAAACACAAATATCGCAATATTTTGAACAGCTTCATTTCCTCTTCAAAGTCACAATATAATATACTCAGTATTTTGTCTTTTGTTGTTACAAATAGGATTCCCACTGACCTTACTCACCCAAAAAGCTTCTTTCTGATGCGCCAAATGAAAAAGTGTTTCAAGTATAAAAGTTTTTTAATATTATGAGGGGTTCACGCTGAAATACTTTTTTGTATATTAATTAATGAAGGAGATACGGGATAGAACTTAGTTATTTTAAGTGACATCGTGTACATTTTATTCAAGAGTACATTTACCCCCCTCCAAGAGCTATTCAAAAATATATAATTTTTGTCAAGAAAACAATGCAAACGGTAAGGAGTACACAATTATTGCAGAAATCGAACTATTTAATGCCTTGGTTGTGCAAATTACTTACCTAATGTAATGCTGTATTAGAGTTCTGGATTTTGTTTATGATTTCCGATTCATGTAAGACAAGGTTCCCTGAGAGGGAGGCGGGGGTAGAAAACCCATCTCCTTCACCCTTCAAATGTTCTTGCTTTAGCTTACATACCTGTAGTGTAGTGTACTGAACTATTGTGACTACTGGCTACCATTATTCTTACAAGATGTGTATGCAGCAATAGAAAGTAAAACTGCTGTCGATCTACGGAGAAGGGAAGTTGGCATGTAATGATTTATTCGGTTACATTATTGAAGAGGTTAATGATTCCGTTACACAAATGCTAATAAGTAACAGAAGTCCTGCATTACCGTTTCCATATCTATTGTTTTCTTGACTAAAATAGTGCAGTGTAGTGCATGTCTGAACAGCTCTTGGAGGGGATAAATACATTCTTGAATAAAATGTACGTGGTGCCATTAAAAAAAAAAGTCCTGTTCCTATCGCCTACATTAATGGAGATACAAAAAAGCATATCCTCAGCAAGAACTCCCCCTTAATGTTAAAAAAACTTCAGTTTGAGACCATTTTTCGTTTGATGCTCAAAAAAAAAAAAAAAATATATATATATATATATATATATATATATATATATACACATTCGTTAAAATTTGCGAAGCACACGTAAAAATAGTAACAAATTGGCACACGATTCACACGATTTGGTCTCTCAATAAGAATGCAAGCTGTTGGAAATATTACGATATTTCTGTTACTATTAAGTGTGTTATTAATTTATACATCTCTAGCTATTGTTATTTTAGCCACATTGTTCTAACAGTTACTTCATTTTTAATTTATATTATACATAACTGTGCTATATATAAATGTATATTTACAGTTTCAGCTGTTTTTCTTGTTTAGTTTTTATTCGCCAATTGATCATAATATGGTTTGTATGTAATTCGATAAAAAAGAGATAAATGTATTTTCAAAGAAAAAAAACTGCTAAGATCAAGACAAAGTTAGATGCTGATCTTGGCAAGTCTTCTTTAAAACGGTTCCCAAATGGATTGCTGAATTTAAATGCAATCAAAGGAGTTGTGAAAATGAACATCCCAGTGGATGACCAAAAGAGTGAAATTTTTGAACGACTGAAAATGTAATATTAGACATGGTGGGGGATCTCAATTGAACGCGTTCACATCATCTTGCATATGAGCAACTTTGTTACCTCGGTCCTGATGGTGTAGTGGTAGCCATACTTGCCTCCTAAACTCAAGATTGCGGCTTCAAAACCCACCAGGATGAATGGATTTTTACGGGCTTAAAAATCCTAAGCATGGCTTCCTTCGAAAGCGGAGTAAAGCCGTGGGTAGATTTACGGCACGATAAAGACCCTCAAACCTGAAAGAAGTGGCATCTGAGCAAAATTTATCAGTCGTTTCACTCTCTGAATTGAATGGGACGTGATGACGTGAGATGTTAAAGAGCGTCCGTAACGAAAGAAAGAAAGTTGGGTGCCACGTTTGCTCACAATGAACCAAAATTTGTCCGAAGGATTGGAGCGTTTTAGACACAACCCAAGAGAATTTTAGTGCCGATTTGTCACTGTTTATACTCCTGTTTATACTCCTGAAACAAAGGAACAGTCGAAACATGGACACACAAGTCAGAACCTGTTTAGAAGAAAACATGTGCAGGAAACGTCTTGGCTACGGTGTTCTCGGATTCATGGGATATATTATAAAATCGTTACTAGTGATTATTTTGCTAATCCATGGCCGAATTTGAACAACGAAAAAGAAAAAAGTACCACAACTTTCAGAGAACAAACTTTTGTTTCACCAGGATAAAATAGAGTACAAATCTGCAGTTGCAAAAGCAAAAATTCACGAATTGAGGTTCGAATTTTCCAGCATGCAACCTACTCGCCAGATTTAGCACCTTCCGACATTTATCTATGCCGAGATCTCAAAAAATGGCTCGGAGAAAAAATATTTTTTTGAAAAAAGTGAAGCGTTAACTATTGTGAATGAACATGACAATACGATTGGGATAGTTTATCAAGCTAACCGGAGATTACGTTGAGAAATCAAATGATAAAAGCTAAATTAACTTACTTACTTATCAACAGCCCTTGCATATTGTTGCGTATACAGAAAACCTCTTGTACTATTGTAGAATAAGCCTAAGTTCTGTATACCAGACCGCTGGTATTTCGAGAACTTGTTACTAATGACCGACAAGGGATTTCCTCAGAAAGAATGTGTAACTCTCAAGGGAGTAGTCTAAAGATAGAAATGACGTGTATGATCTTAATCTAAAGCATTTCGTTCTTTTTCAGTAACTGCAAGAGCTGCACATACAATACATTTCTCCTTCTTGTCTTTCTTCTTTTTTGCTTTTATCTCTAAATTACTTATTGTTATTCATGGAAACAATCATCCAAAGATATCAACATATTTGAGATTTCACAATAAAGATGTATCTATTTAATAATATTTTATATTAATATTATTCTTCAGAAATATGACGGACTTCATGAGAAATGCAAGCGGACTTATGAATGTGAACACATCCTTTGGACAAAGACAGATAACAGAAGGATGCCTTATTGTAGAAGGATGAATTTCAGTGTCAGTTGGCAAAAGGGGAAGAATTCTTTTTATGACCCTTTGTTGCATGTGCCATGTGCAACAATTTCCATTTTTTTTTCTTTTTCGAAAAATTAAGAATGGTAAATTGTCACTAAAGAATGAAGGTTTAAAACAAGTTTTTGCTTGTTTTGTGTTTTGTGGATGTTTCCTGCGATTATTTACGCATTTTAAAAACAATATAAAGTATTTCACAGTGAAAAAAGTTATAAAATTTAATTGCATGTTCACCTCACAAAAATATCTATTGAGAATCTTTTTATACATTTATTTATTCTCAAGCAGGCAATAACTTTCTTCTCAACACATTAAATTAAGCCCTTTAAATAACATCTTTTTATACATTTATTTATTCTCAAGCAGGCAATAACTTTCTTCTCAACACATTAAATTAAGCCCTTTAAGTAGCAGAACCTTCATTAGCGAAAGGAACGCACGTTTACCTCGGGCATACGAATACCAGAAAAATAGAGAGGATGAGGGAAGTGCTATAGTTTTGAATGGTCCTGGCGAATGACCTTAGAACTCGGCCAGGGCCGATGGATTTTTTCGGGCGTAAAATCCCAAGTATGACTTCCTTCGGAAGGGAAATAAAGCTGTGGGTCCCATGTCGTACATTTACGGCACGAAAAAGAACCTCAAGCCTGAAAGGGAGGCCTCTGAGTAAAATTTGTCGGCCGTTTCACGCCCTGATTTGAATGGGACGCCGATGACCTGAGATGTTAAAGAGCGTCCATAAATAAATAAATCAATCAATCAATAAAAAAAGAATGACCTTACATTGATCTACGCGAGATAACTTTGGTAAATTTGTGGTGAGGGTAGCTTCTCAGCTGCATAAATGTAACAAACAATTGCAAGCGAGAAAGATGAGAGCGGTACAGCTGTGCAATAAACCGTCCCTACAATGTGTTCAGTACGGGAATAAGAGAAACACTGCCCTGATTCCTCTATAAACGCATAAACAGAAATTGAACTGGATCAGAAACCGCTGCACATCACTTGTTCATTCGCAAGGGCTATTCAAAATTACTTTATTTGGTCTTGATCAACATTTCCACGATATCCTGAAAGGTTGTTGTAACTGGTATGAGTTCTTTCGAAATAGCTTGTTTTAAACATGCTCCAATCACTACAGTGGAAGTAGAACGTTCGTTTTACATGATGAAAGATGTTCTCTCTGACAAGCGGCTGACTATGACAGTTGGAAAAACAAAATCTTGTTGTTGCTTGTAACCAATAAAAGTAACATTAAGTACTTTAACTATGTGATAAAAAATTATGAAGCATCTTAAATACCTATTTCAATTAATAATAAGTGATGTTACTCTGTTTTTACTTTTAATAAATGCCTATTTTCAGTATTTTAAGTACCTTTTTGCCTGCCTATTTTGACCAATATAAATGCCTGAACTTGCAGAATCTAATCATAATCAATTTTTGAAAAGAAGTGGCAGGCATTTTATTGCCAAAGCTTCGTGATGTTTTGATCTTACCTGGAGTATTGGCAATAAAACGACCCAGACCGCCATTTAGCTCGTTTTCGAGTCAGCCTTGACAATGACCGACACGTCGAGAGTCGCCATTGTTAAGCGTTGTCTTCTGCAATTGAGGGAGAATAAAAACTATAAAAAGTGAGTGTTTCGGTGCTTTTTCCTTCATGTATTTCCGCTTCTTTAGTTCTTAATCCTTTTTTTGTTTTCCTACATTGTTCTTTACGAGTTACTTATGGATGGAAATATGTCAAACGCAGAGCTTCCGGAAGGGACTTGATGTATATTTAAGACACGTTAGAGAATTCCTACCAAAAAACAAACAAAGCAAAAATAAAGTATAAAAAACAAAAGCAAACCAGAGAGAGGGAAGGAGAGGGACAGAGAGAGCTCTGGATAAAATTTGTTTGCCATTATACATCCAAGTAATACTTAAACGTTTCACTTTAGACGATGGGCTGACTATCGAATCGTTGACATCTGTGAATGGGAAGGTATCTAAATTCGAATGGTTCATGTGGTTCATCAGATCTTAGGCCTAATTATTCTTTTGAACTGCTGAAGGTGATATATTTTTCTATTTACTCTAATGTTCGGTATAATTCTCCACGATCCAAAACATCCCCCAATTTATAATCTTTCTGGGAAAATCATCAACTTGCTAAAATTTTTGCTATTCATTGCCTTTGATTCCCTCATGCCCTCGCATTCATTAAAGTTTGACACTGTTGGATTTTTCAAGCTCTAACAAGGTCAGAAAACAATTCAAGTACCACAGAAATAAAACAATCTTCTACTTAACGCTTCTAAAGATGTAAAATTGTTCAAGAATAATCCGGTCTTGGCTGGTTCTTAAGTATCGATTGTTTGAAGGTCAAACAATTTACGCCTCTCTAGAATCATCTGCGAATCTGGATAACAACAAGACAAATGCGCTGCTATCAAGACGGAAACGGCCCTGCAGATTTCCAGATTCATTTGACAAATCATCTTCCAGAGCTGAGCAAGCAAACGCAAAGGTCAATAGATCACATATCAAAGGCGAATTTAGAAACAAAACACAACAGATGTTACAGTCAACTAGGTTCCTAATAAACATGAAGAAAATATCCCGAAATGCTTCAATATAATGTGCTTCAACTTGTGCAGAAAGGTAACAATAATATATCTTTAAACAAAATGGCTATGCATGAGTGCAGCATAATCAATTTTATTCAAATGATGTAGGTTTGCACCAACCCCGCTTTTGCATGATTTTAATTAAAGGAATGCCTTTGAATTTCATTCACAGTGAAATAAATTGTAGTTTTACAAACTTATGTGAGTGCTGTTCAATTGATCACACTTTTTTTTAACGACATACTTTTACTCATCATTTTGATGAGCTTCCTCAAAGAAGTCCCAAATGGATGCAACGCACCTGTCCCAGTATTTCAGCCAGTCTTCAAAGACAAGCTGAAAACTACTTTTGATAGGTCCTTCAGAATCGCTTCCTCAGCCTTCACCACTTCTTCTTCTTCTTCTTCTTCTTCTTCTTCTTCTTCTTCTTCTTCTTCTTCTTCTTCTTCTTCTTCTTCTTCTTACGAAAAATGTCTCTCGTTTAATTTGAAGAAAAGGGAAATTCACACGGGGCTGCATCTTAGCAATTGGGAAGGTGAGGAAGCACGTTATATTGGTTTTTGTGAGATACTTAGCAGCAACATTTGCAACGTGCGGCCGTGCGTTATCGTGCTCGTGGTGCAGCATCCAGTTTGTTGCACGGCAATGTGCCTTTTGGATGTGATAACTCCTTGCAAAGTTTTCAGAATTTCTGTAGTATATTCAATTGCAATTGTGTGTACAGGCACGGCATGCTGGTAAACCTAAATATCGATAAATTAAATGACCATAACTTTCCCAGCAGAAGCAACCACTTTTTTTTTTTAAAATATATGTTGGTAATGATGAGCTTTCCGCACAGAGCTTTGCTGTATCTCTCTGGATAGAAATGATCTAGTCAAGTTTCATCGGCGGTCATTTCCTTTGAAACAAACTCCGCATATTTCTGTAATATTTTCAATTGCACGAGAACATGGTTTTATTCGGGAATCAGCAATCTTGGAACCTACGTGCCCTGTGCAACTTTTCAGTTAGCAAAGTGTTGGTGGCTCCCAGTGAAATTTTCAGAATTTGTGAAAGTATTCTTATTGTTAGTGTTTTCTTCCGCTAGAGCACAAACTGGAGCACTGAGTCACCTTCCTTTAAAACTAATTTCTCCCCTCTTTAAACAATCTTCGAGCTCTGCTATAGGGAAAAACAAAATCTCATGCGCATCTTGTAACATTGCATAGACCTCATGTGAATATTTGTATAGAGGAAGACAGTGCTTCAGAGTAGCATATTGTTCGTTGAGTGTCATTTCTTTTTGCTGTAAGCGGTACTGAACATGTCTCAACTTGTAGACCTCTCACAGTGGGAACGAAGAGACAAAAACGAAATTAGTAGGCACCAGATGTACATTAAACTAATAGAACATTTTAAAGTTAACTTTTAGCGCGAGAAATTATGCCTTTAAAAATTATGATCATTCAAGATCAGTCCTTTGGGGTGTTATTTTTCTGATCGAGAAACAAACATGATTTATTTTAATTTTAAAGGTCCTCGTTCTTTTTTTCTTTCAAAAATGCCCCTCCCCTCTTTTAGCGCGATTCTAACTTGAAATATCAGAAAATGTGATTACAATATTTTGGTCAGTGCTTTATGTCCCCCGGTTGTCTTCTTAGTGTTTATTCACTATTCTTCTTGGAGTGTTTATTCATCTGACTGGAGGAAATGAAGACATGAGTGCTCAATATTGTAAACATCAGGCCCTGGTCCTGTAACAGGTGCTGACATGCATCTTTTACCTGTTTCCTACATTCATAATACTCCTTCAGGTAGATAATGTTTCCCCTCCATGTCTTTCTATACCTTCACACAGCAGAAATAGTTTACAGAATGAGGAAGTACAGCTGATGACTCATGCCGGTCAAGAGGCCTAACTGCACCGTTCTCACGAAATAATCGCTTTCTGTACATGGATTAAAACTGAGCCTTGGCAGTGTTGTGGTCTAGGATGACCTCCCAACGAGGCGCCTCACCTCACAAATCTGCAAATATTTGCACGCTCGTTATCATAAGGGTGTTAGCTAGCACGTAAACAAAGTGGGGGCCGGTTTTCTTGGAAATGCAGCTAGAGATCCCAGAACAGGCACCAAGGACATGCAGGTAGATACTGCATGAGACATTGATGTCTCGCATGCCTCTCACGTATGCCGGCTTTCAACAACAGAACAAACTTCCGTGTTGCATGTGAAACTTGCTTTAGCTACATTAATGGTGGGCATTAAATAAACATTCCCCCTCCCCACCCCCCATTTATCCTCTTTTACGCCATTACTATTCCTCCTCATCATCTGTTGGAGTCAAACAATATCTTTCAACCACTATTCTGAATCCTTTTCTGTAAGGACATACCGTATCTTTAACATTACTTTTCGATATGACAAAAACAATTTAGGGAATATTCAAAGAGTGTAAAACTAGATCTTGTATGAGTCCCAGATGTGTCGTAATACACTATAGCGGAGGTTCTAAAACTACCCAGAGGCCCTCCCAGATATTAGTGTATTGTATAGATTACAAACAACGAAGTACAAGAAAACTATAGGTATGATCATTTGTTTCGGAGGGAGCTTTCAAACAAGTAGTCAAGAGTGTGGACCGGACAGAACCGTCATACGAGGGCTGGAAAGAAAATATTAATAACATTCCGCCTCGTAGTTAATAAACATTAAGGACGTTGTTGTTCTCAGCATGACTAGAGGAACGAATAGCTGTTCAGCATACTCACAGTCACTAGTGCACTATCTGTAGACGTAACGGTGAAAATTTGAATCGCCCTAAAGTGATGTTTTCTAAAAGTGAACAGTGTGCATGTATTAAAATTGAGCTGTACGTTTTAGGAACGTGAGGGAATGTCAAGCAGATCTACGAGAAGCCTGTGGCTATGAAACGTTGCCATATCCAACGGTAGTTCGAGGGGTGCCAGGCTTTCGGCAAGGGTCAATAGAGTGGAAGATGCACTACAGTTAGGTCGTTTTGTCCTTGAAGCACATTAGGTCGGTTGCTGAAGGACCGTGAGGGATTTAGCCACAGACGTCAGAACAAGCCACACTACAGCATTGCAGTACGGCGCTGCTTCTCAAACATCAAACAAAACGGCTTAGCTACGGATGTCCAGTGTGACAGCGGGTGGTAATGTGGCGGGGGATTATATTGAAGGAATGTAAAAGTTTCCACGTTCTGGAACTAATAGTTTACTACTTATAAATATGTTGCCATTACTTTCTTTACAGCCTTCGTAGTTTTTCTGTCTTTCGGCAGTGAACTACTTAGGCTGGAGGTTCGGCGCGGGTGAGCCCCAGATTTTCTAGAACTATCAAACAAGGCCATGAAAGTAGTGATGTTTTACCTGTGTGTAAAATCATTTTCTGTACTCATTTATCTAAAAAAGAAGTATAGAAACCGTTTGGAAAACGTAGAACCAAAACTTAGAATACAAATTTCTCCCATTAAACCCGAAATAGCTTGGCTTCTAAGCGAAATACTTTTTTTTTTTTTTTCTATTCACATATTAAAAATAACCAAACAATTTTGTGCCATCATATATTGTTAGTTTGCTTGTTATATTGTTTTATATACTCCTTGACCACAGATTTCTTTTAAAGATCTCTCTCTCGCGGATCTGTGTAATTTAACTCAAGTCTAGAGTTCAAACTTTGCATTCTTTATTTTTATGTCCAAAACCTTTAATATTACTAGGATAATAATATACAGTAAAATTTAATAAAATGTTGTAACTCAGCAATTAACAACTTGAACGAGAAAGAATATTTCCTAATTATTCTTTATATTTACTTATAACATGTTACCAGTTTTAAACTATTAGAAGGGCTATTTTTAAATAGTTTCGATACAGAACTTTGCATTGCTTTTGATATAAAGAAGAAGAGTAAAGGTTTCTTAAACCTTTCAGGTTTATTAATCTAAACCAATCCATTTCGACCATCTCCGCATTTGGGCAACAGATTGCACGTAAAAATCACTCAACCGCAAAAATAGAACGCCATTGAAACGTTAAGAAGCTTGAAGACTTTTCGGTCTCGTTATAAAGAACATTTGGTGTGCCTAGTACCGTAACATCTGCAAAATGCAATACCAAATTGCGTCTTTGTTTGAAAAAGGTTACAAGAACGCCTACTTATGCAGCTATGCTATAGCATTTGTCCTTATATCTGGAACATCTGCTTTTAAACCAGGAAGAGAGTAAAGGTTTAAAATGTGGTGCTGTGCGGGCCACACATGCAAGGCGCTGATGTTCTGTAGATATGGGGGGACATTCAATAAGTAATGAAAAGTATGTTTTTTCTCTTTCGCGGTATTTTATTTCCATGCCTCGATTCTTTTGCTTAAGGCGCTACTTTTCAAAGTAATCTACATGGAAATCTAGACAACGCCAGTTATATGTCAGAGCCTGCCTGCCGTCACAGGGAAAAAAAAAAAAAAAAATGTCTCTCAACCTTTTAATTTAAGTTCACAACCCATGGATTCTGGCCGCCCAGCATCTTCTCCCGGAGTTGCCTTCATCAGGGGCGTGGGCACAAACGGCCAGCCGCGAGCAAGGCTGTAATATCAAGGTATCTTCCTCCGCATCAAAACAATAAAATTCAAAGTCGCTTAGAAAGATAGGAAACACAACATTAGCACATGAATATCAAACTCTTGTAATTCAACCTAACAATTGGAGCACTGAAGTATTCTTGATAAATCAGCGTATATTGTGTGAAGGTCATGGGGGTTTCTGTTCCACTCTACCAGGCGAAAAACCAGAGAAAATACATAGCATTACAAAATAGAGAAAAAAGCCAAATTAAAGATATACAATGCATGTAAATATTACACATTTTTAATATAGCGAGAAAGTTGATAAAGACAGTGTTAGAATTCCACTTGTTCTTCAACAATTTTTCTCGAGTACAAAGGCGGGGGGAGAAGAAAATGAGGAAGAAGAAGAAGAAGAAGAAGAAGAAGAAGAAGAAGAAGAAGAAGAAGCTGGATACTAGCTGTTGCGATTGAGATGACAATTTAAATCTACATTTAAATTCCTTTATTGTCCGACAATCTCTGACTTTTTCAGGAGGAAGGGAGTTCCAGATTCTGGAAAATAGCACGCTGAACGAGGTTGAGTAGAAATTCACAGCGATTTAAAAAATGGACATGTGAATTTAAACATAACCTTGAAGGTCCTTAAAAAGCAACAAAGCTGAATTAATTGAAAAATGTTTATTGCGCGCTGAGAGCGCAAGGATCTCAAACATTACAGCTCGCAAGTTAAATTCAAACTTTTCAACATTTTCTGGAGAACATTCGATAGTCAGCGTTTTTCATTAAACCAAGAGGCGATTGCAACTGTAGAGAAATATTTTGCAGAGCTTCCTGAAAAACGCTTCAGGGGACAGAGAAGTGTTTTGATAAAAATTCAGAAAAATCACATTTTCATTCTTTCTTTAGCTATCCCAATTGTTTCTGTAAATATATCTGTAAAAAGTCTTGCTGTGATTCTTTATCTATCATTTCAGCTGTTATTCAAATGCCATACAGTGGGCGGTGCTCTTTCCTACGTCACAGTAATTCCTTGCAATTTTTCAATTTTTCTGTGCCCAAATTTCCCACATGTATTATAGTATATTTTATGATCTTTAGATCATAAGATGAAAGCACATTAGAACACTAGATGTCTTGCATGCTCATTGTTAGGAATTATAGTAGCTGTTTACAAAACAAGCAATATCGTGCTGTTTTCCCCACATGGTTTTTGGTCATGTTCTTATGAAATATTAGGGTGTTTTATTTGAAAGTAACTATATTATCTATGAATTATCTATTATCTATGAAGTCAACTGAAAAGTGTACTGACAAGTGATATTTATACATTCTGAGATGACAGTGAATGTCAGCGAAGAGTTTTCTGTTGTACAGCTCATAGGTCTAGACCTAATTATTCTGTCATTTTCAGACATTTAGAACTCTGTTTTGTCATTTATGATAATTTTTCAAAGTGTTACAAATTATTGTTTGCACTGAAGGCAATTATTCCTCTCTACAGAAAATGAGCTATCTTTGAAAGGTGTGTCAAAGAAAAAACCCAAAATGCAAATAAGCCTAATTTAATTTGGTGCAAATGTCCGAAGACCACATTTGTTGGCAAACATCGAAATGAATTGGCCGTTCAGAGAGAGCATGGTAGAGTGTAAATCAGGAATATGTAACACTGTTGAAGAACAACAGAAAGAAAGTGATCTGTCTCCAGGTAACAATACCTTTAAGAGAGATAAAAAATGGCCATAAAACATAACAAGCGAATCTCAGAAAAATACAAGAATGACAGACAGATAGAACAGCTAAAATGAGGAATGAACAATTCACACAGTATCCTCAAAGTTTGACCTCAATTTTATCACTATGAGTATTTACTGGATTTTTAATAACTTTGACATCATTGGACATAGAGACATTTGCTACATATATCCATTTTCTTCATTTTGGTATATAATAAATGTATTCTAACCAACAGAGGATTTTGAATTAACCATTTGAATACAATTAGCATTATTTTTAATTAGAAATAATTGTAACTATATATTGATACAGTAATATATATATATATATATATATATATATATATATATATATATATATATATCATAGAGAAATAAAAATACCCTTAAAATGTAACTCATTATTTCAACTTCAATTTAAAAAAGACTCATCACTCTATCTTTCAAATGTTCAGAATTTTTAAAGTTTTACATATAGCACCTCTTATTATTATTTTATTTATTTGCAACAAATAGAAATTTTAATAACAATTATTAGTGTATTGTGGGTGATGGTGCATATTTAGTACATGCTCTGAAGTTTTACAATTTAAACACAAAAATAGTGGAAAATAGAAAATTGGCCAGCCCGATTCCTTCAAAGAAGGGATATTCACATTAGAGCACCGCTGGAATAAATGTATTGACTTTAAGGGAAATTGAGTTATAAAATAAAAACAAAGTTGAATTAAACGATATTTTCTCCATTGCTACACCGAAAACTCATGAACTATATTTTTATGCAAACTGCTTGCGGGTATGGACAGTACTACTACGACTAGCATGAGGCCACGTTATTTTGACAGCTGATCGCAAAGCCCGCTGGCTATGACCAGAGTGCCGCAGGGAATATGCGTATGCTTAAGCCCCACTATGGAGTAGAGGGCACGGCATGACCGCACGTGCACTTTAGGGCGACATTAGCAGCACTGCCAATTTCTACACCGCGGTCACTGACCTTGCGCCGTCCGTCATCTGCCATTCGCAATTTTCTTGAATGTAAACCCATCTGTCGGCTATTTCCTTTCTTTATGTAGATCCAAAAAACTCAAGAGGTTGTTGATCCTGCTAGCACCTGTTTCTCCATTTCCGTACTGACTAAGATTAAATGCAGTAAATGTTGTATTTTTTATCTACACACACACAAAAAGATAGTTGCAACAGAGCGCAATTTCGGCAGTAAAATCCCATTTGGGTCAGATGCACATATTAATATTATATATATATATATATATATATATATATATATATATATATATATATTATACCTAGCGACATTTCCTTTTCAATTTGCCAACATCTGTCTTGAATATTTCATCACCATAGTAATAGTCTCACACCGAACGAGTTCATAGGTTGATCTAGTCCTTTGGAAATATCTGGGAAAATATCCAAAAACTTCCGAGTATTGGAGTGGAGGAAAATTTGGCCAAGCTCACTGAGTCAAGCCATCAAGAATGTATGTAATACAATATTATTATGTTTTGTAGATCATAAGCCTAGACGCTTTCTTTCTTTCTTTCTTTCTTTCTTTCTTTCCGTCCTTCTCTCTCTCTCTCTCTCTCTCGATTCCTTTCTCTTTCTTAAGCTCTATCTTTTCCTTTATTTTCCCAAATACTTTTGAGTCAGTGTAAATGTTGTATTATATGTTGCTTCCATTGGTTAAGTGTTAAGTGTTCTTGGTTACTGCTCCTGAAGTCCCGGGCTCGATCCCTGGATGAGGCATTTTTTTCAAATATACAGCTCTAAAATAATATAATAGAAAATAAAATAGTCTGTCCTTCGTCCTGTCTTGCGTCCAGTTCCGTGGGTGTAAAACGTGGACTGTATCCAGTGCGCAGGATGACTAAGGACTCTTATTTTCTCATCATATTTACTATATATTTCTTCACCAATATGTAAATGTTTTGAGTACATGTTTTATCCTGTTGTTGAAACAAATAAAAATGCAAGCTTGCAAATAATTAGAACGAATGCCTAACTATGCATTGTTGTATATTAAGTGCCTGCTGCATGCGGGGAATATCTTCATCAAAAAATGGGTCCATGACATTGCTTTGGTGATGGGCTGCATTAATTTTTAAATTTTTGGGAACTCTGTGAATGTTAAGTTTTCCCAGAACGCAGTAACCCGCAACCACCATCAATCCCTTGGAAACTTTCTCTTGTTTTCCCGAACGAAGTTGGAGTGCCTATTTCGCTCACTTCATGGCAGTAAACTGCACAAGGTTTGCTTGTGTCATCTAGATAAATCTATGCTTCATTCAAAGCAACCACTGCCGCTGCCAGGTGGTGTTCATGCACTGGCAAAGCATTCTCTGATGTGCTGTGCTTTCAAGACAGGCCCGCATGCCCGCATGAGTGGGAGAGCAATTGAAAATCGTTCGAGCTTAACTGGGTCAAGCGCAGTATTCCTTCAAAAATATCGGATTTAACAATTATATTTGTTTCACGTGATGATGACTATTGATGGAACATTTTTCTACCATGTACGTGAAGTCGCCTTATCATCAACCATATAATGTAGCTGATGCTGAACTCTGCCGCCTTCCTTTGTAAACAGCGGCAGGTTTCTGACATACACCCACAAACTCTAACTCACGCCTTCTAACGTAATGTACATAACTTGCATCAGGCTTATGCTGAACTTTTGTTTGCGAAGTAACTGTTCCATCTCTATTGACGTCGGTCCTGGTGGTGTAGTGGTAACCATACTTGCCTCGTAGACCCAAGATCGCGGGTTCAGTCCCGGCCAGGGTTGATGGATTTTTTCGGCCGTAAAAATATTCTGTATGGCTTCCTTCGGAAGGGGAGGAAAGCCATGGGTCCCATGTTGTAGATTTACGGCACGTAAAAGAACCTCAAGCCTGAAAGAAGAGATGTCTGAGCAAAATTTGTCGGCCGTTTCACCTGAATTGAATGGGACACTGATGGCCTGAGGTGTTAAAGAGCGTCCCTAAATAAATCAAATAATACACCTTTACTGATGATATATCCATCTTTGTTTCGCTTCCTCTGAACACAGGCTGCCAAAAGGATGAGACTCAATCCAAGTCCTGAATAAACAAAACACTGCTGTTCTGATGCATATATTTAGATTCAGTAGTGCATGTTTTAGAAGTTTATAGAGCATACAAATCCTCGTCCCAGCTGTATTAACCGACAGTGAGTAGATACGCCTCTCAACCAGCCGGAACCCAAGCGACACGCATGGTCTAAGCCCGTGACGCCATTAGCTTGATGCTCGTGGGGCAGAGGAGCCTCCGATTTAGGTCACCTGTTGCTGAGCAAACATTTACAAGTTTATTTTGTTAATTAGTACCGAACAAGGCGCCTCCGTCTAAGCTAATTTTAATTAAGCGAAGCCGATCTATCAGAGAACCTTAATATCGTTAGCGGAACGATAAGATGCGAGAAGGCTAATTATCCAGAAGTGGCTAATGCACGAACTATGTTGAACGTCATCACTTTCTACGAGAACTTGACAACTGAATGCGCTGGGCTAGTGATTTTTCGTAGAGTCATTAAAAACAGCACGTATCGCGGATCTTATGTTTTCTTACCTCGAAAGTGACAGATAAATTAATAACCGGTTTTGCTCTAAATGATTTATCTTTCAATCTATCAAAATGCATACAATTTCTTTCAGCCTACGTACGATGGAGTGCCTGATAATTGAGTTATTAGTTTTATAGATCGCAAGCCTTACACTGCATTTTAATCACTGTTAAGAAGTAATCTTTGTCAAAAGATCTAAAATAATGCCTTTTGCTGAGGATTTTAATACTTATTAGTCCTTTTGCAAGTAATATTATTTATAAAGGTATCAGTGGCGAATAAATTACTTTAGTTATAAATCTTGTCCGCTCGCGCTTCTCCCCTTAGTCGTGTTCTTGAAGTAGCTTTCAGAACTTATTTTCTACCTGCCTAATTGCATATATTTAATTCACGAAAATAATTAGACAGTAGAAATGCGCATTTTTGTGGTAAACTTATTTTTAAAGTATGACCGTAAAAGTCTTCGGCCTAACAATGAAGAAGCGAATTGTTAACTTTAACCATATTTTAATTTTTTAACATAATCTCTTTTAATGTTAATAAATTTATTCCACCGATGATCCAATGGCTTTATAACTACATGCTCTGAAATGGTTTTTCAGAAGGTTTGTAAAATATTCCTTTATAGCTACAATGTTGATTAGATGAAATACGCTGATCAGCTCTAGAAATAGACAGAAGTCAGGGGGACAAAATTTAAGGCGTTCAAATTTCTCAATTTTTGCATTGCTGTGCAGATGTAATATCTTGACTGTACAAAGTGGGTCTCATCCTATGAATTTGTTCATCTAGTTAGTAAAAGGACTTTAGAGTGCAAAAAGACTGATGTCATAAACTTTCCTGCAGTTGGAACAGACAGTGTCTTCTTAGGCGCTGAACAACAGGCTTCTTCTTGATGTTCGAGTGCAGATTTTCATGCAGTTGAACACAGTGTTACAGGAAGATGTGGAGTTTCTTTCAAAGGTAATCACTGCTGATGAAACTTGGCTACATCATTTAGCTGAAAGCGACCAGCAAACCTGTGTTTTATGAAGACAAAAAGTGGTTGTTTCTCCTGGAAAATTTAAGATTATATTCAAGGAATGGTTTACCAGCATATGGAACCTAACTGTAACATCACTATAGACATGTCCTGAAAACTCTGCAAGGCTATATCACATGTAATGCAACCAGCTGGATACTGCACCACAATAATGCACTCCGCATGTCGCAAATGTTGCTGTTGCTGAATATCTCACAAAAAGGAACGCGTCCCTCACCCTTCCTATAGTCCATATAGGGAGCATCTTCGTAAGAGGCATTTTTCATAATCAGAAGCAGTGCTGAAGGCTCTGGAGGCGAGGTGAAGGACCTGTCAAAATGGCTTCCAGCATGTCTTTGAAGACTGGCAGAAAGTGGGACAGGTGCATTGCATCCAACGGGGATTACTTTGAGAACTATCATCAAAATTAAGTATGTTGTAAAAAAAATTATGACATTCTCGTATATCCTAACAATACTCACCTCAACCAAAACTTTTGTTCGCAACTAGCTTTCAAGTCAATTTAAAATGTTCCTTGTAGTGATAAAAACGTGGATGCCATTCATTTTTAGTTAAAATGAAGATAGCAAAACTAATCAATGTGTCAAAAATGGCATGAAGGTTTATGTAGATTTCGAAGGCTAAACTCGTCACGTAATGCTTTAAGAGAGTCCCATTTAAAATTGAATGTACAGTATGGTGCTCTTAAATTTAACTTGTGGTTATGACAACTATTTTTTTAAAATTACTCAATTTTTTTCTGATAGTCTAATAAGCCCATTGCAATGTCTACATATAGCTTAGTGTGAAAAAGATATTATGTTTTAATTAAATATTTATATGTACATGGTACACTTACGTTCTGTGCTGTACACGTTCATAAGGCACTCACCTGCAAAAGAAAAGGCTGTATTAGTAATTATTAACAGATTATATTAAGGCAATTAAAAGGACACATCAATCCAGGATATGATATTATTGAATAATAACAGTCGGTTACCTTTTTCTGTTAATTATAATAGATATAAACATATGAGAGATTTCGGTTGACATTTCTAAAGATAGCTTGAAAGTTTAAATATTCATAATACTAACGTACAATATTATAACATTATACACCAAGTTTACGGGAATTATATTTAAGTTCGTATTTTAATGGTCAAATAGTCCTAATAAATATCACTCGAAGGTCTGAGTTTTCCACTACGTTGGTGAATTTATCGGCAATCTCAGATCCTCTTAAGATATTATTTGTGTTAATTGTTTAAAGTTCACTTAGTGCTATGACTGGCATATGCGTTTAAAAGCGGTCAGTAGTCCGTAGTTGATGACCCATGTCCAGGACGCCATTGATGTCAACAGACGACGCTCATGCAACCAGAATTAATGAGATCATCCATTAAATGGACGCCTGAAAATGCCTTCTGAGGGATCGTGTCATGAAATCCTGACAGAAAAACTTGATATGCATCATGTTGCAGCGGAGTTTAGTCCTCGGCTGTTGTCGCAATCTGTCAGCAGCAACTTTTGTGAACAGAGTAATCACCGGTGATGAAACGCGTGTCTATGTTGCGATTGAAACGAAAGTCCAGTCATCGCAGCGAGTTGGTAAATCTTCACTCACACTCGAAAAACCTCGTCCGGTGTCAAAACGTCAGAGCGCTGTTGACGATTTTCTTTAATATTCAGGTTGTTACTCATCACGAATTTCCGCCGTAGGAGATTCAAACTGGAATCGCTGACATCACCTGAGAAAATGAGAGAAGGTACAGGTTTGGATTGTAGAGAGACAATTTCTGCAACAGGATAACGCGCCAGTGCATTCATAATTGCTTGTTCGTTGCTTTTACACGAAAAACAGGACGATTGTTCTTCTCCGCCCTAGCTGAAATTCAAAGATTCAAATTAGTTTAGGAGATAAAATAAAATTCACTTTTAGAATTTCGCATAATCTCGAAATAACAAGTGCTTTCAGAAACTCAAAGGCCGCTAAGAGGGCTGTGCCAATAGCTCAGAAAATTACATTGAGTGAGCTAAAGTTCACTAAGATGCAGGTAAGCCTAAACTTAAAAAGAATTAAAATATTCACTAATTTTTTTGAACTGGATTAGTATGCAAACATATTAAAGTGCTCTGTTGTGCATGTCGTCCACTATTTGACACACCAGCGAAGAAAAAGCAATTATGCCAAATGTAAAATTGCAAGATGTTCTTGGAATATGAGATAACACGATGTGGACAAAATTAAGATGACAGAACAAACTTTACTGATGGAAGACCAGAGCCCGGAAGTTCAGACATTTTATTTGATTAAAATTAGGGGCAATTAAAATATTGAAAATAGGCAGTAACATCACTCATTATTAATGAAAATACCTATCTAAGATACTTCATAATTTTTTTTTCAAACAATTAAAGTACTTGAGATTTCTTTTCTTGGTTACAAGCAAAAACAAGATGTTTTTCCAAGGTGTTAACTGTCAGTCAGTCGCTTGTCAGAGAGAACATCATCATCATGGTAAAAGAATGTTCTACCTCCACTAAAGTGATTGCAGCATATTTAAAACAAGCTATTTCGGAAGGACTCACATCAGTTACAACAGAACGTTCGCCTTTCAGGACATCATGTGAATGTTGATCAAGACAATGCAAAGTGGTTTTGAATAGTCCTGGCGAATGAGCATAAGATGCGCCGTGGTTTCTGGTTGACTTTATTTTCTGTATATGCGTTTATAGGGGAATTAGGTTAGTATCTCTCTTTCTTCCGTACTAAACACATTGTAGGGACGATTTATTGCACAGCTGTAACGCTGTCGTCTTTCTCGTTTTCAATTGTTTGTTACATTTAAGCAGCTGAGAAGTTTTACTCTCACCACAGATTTCCTAGAATTGTATCGCGCATATCGATACACGGTCATCTACCAGGACTATTCAAAACTACAGTATTTCTCTATTCTGTCTATTTCCAGGTATTCGTATTCCAGAGGTAACCGTGCGTTCCTTTCTTTAATGAAGGCTCTACTATTTGAAGAGCTTAAGTTAATGCGTTGAAGGGAAAGTTTTTGATTGCTTGAAAGGAAATAAATGTATAACAATATATTTTTGTGAGAGGAATATGCTATTTAATATTTATACTTTTTTTTCACTTCGATACATTGAAATTCTTTATGTGCTTTTTAAAATGCGCAAACAATCGCAGAAAAATGTATATATAAAACGAACCAAAAAAAAAAAATGGCCTTACCAATCCCAAATGTACGAAAATATGCTCATTTCTGTATGAATCTTAAATATATCCACCCAGATAGAAAAGGCAATTTTTGCCTAACTTCTGGGCTCTGGTTATGACCGAACAAACAGCTTCTTCTTCTTCTTCTTCTTCTTCTTCTTCTTCTTCTTCTTCTTCTTCTTCTTCTTCTTCTTCTTCTTGTACCTCAGAGGATGGAATTAAAGCTGCAGCCGCGACCAGACAACGTTATGCTGTTTCTAGAGGTTACATACCTTTAATACATTTTTATTGTTACACACTTCTATGCTTTAAAACGACAGCTGCACGATATAGCGGGTTGAGGCAGTTTATCTGGTCTTTCTCAAAGAACCATTTGTGATACCACAAGCAGGCACGGTAGTTGTGACCAGAATGACCCCAAGAGGCGGCAAAGGGAGCTTGAAACGCACGACTGCAGAAGAAATTGTCCGTGCAGTGCTGTGCCTCACCCAGCATTTGCTTAACTTTGCTTCCGCAGTAGCTTACGTAACTTCATCAAAATGCAAAGTGCGCTTGGAGATGTTAATGGGCGATTAGCAGCTGCATTGTCTTGGCGTCTTCTAACTTCTTACATCAGTTTCGAGAGTGTTATTGAGGAAACGGCGAACAGTAAGCTATCCTACAGATTTTAAACTAGCATATAATTGAAATTTAAATGTATTGAAGTGCTAAATACGAGGTCTTCACCAATTTGACTCTGACCCTTCTTAGGTGCAACCCTCCACAATTATAATTTGGGTTACACTAAGTTCCTTTACTTAATTTTTAATTTAACGTAATTATTCTTATTTCAATTACTGGAACAATGAAATAAAGTAATAACAATACTTTTGAATTAGGAAGAGTTGGCAGGAAAGGCATGGTAGTTACTGCTCACGGACACAAGACAAAATAAAAGAGGAAAGAAGTTAGCTAGCTCAACTACATAGAATGGTCCAAGAAAATAAAATAGACGAATTGGATGATAAGATATAGATTCTTGTAGATTTGGTTTATTTATGGACGCTCTTTAACATCTCAGATCATCAGCGTCCCATTCAATTCAACAACGGAATCGAACCCAGGCTTACCGGCCAGAAGTAAAATCACTAGACCAAGGAGATTGTCTTGTACAGTATATCAGCGAGTATCAGGTAAAACTTGGCATATATTACTTTTGTAATTGAGCTCATCGAACGCACTTGTTATGTTTTGAGAGAGACTTGACAGATAGGATGGACGACAGACGCCATGTCCTGCCTCAACATCATAACCCTTGCAACTATAAACGCGTTAATCCTGGTGACATGTGTGTATGGCTTGGCAATTTTCTTCTTTTTTGCCAAGAAGGAGTGGGAGGATAGAGCTACTTGGCAAAAACGTACTCCATCAACCAGTTCATAGAGCCAAGCCCATGTGTTTGGGTGTGACGATTTATAGGAATGTTCTAGCAAACAGCGGTCCTTGGCTTCACAACCTTTCTTGACGACCCTTTTGGAGAATGATATTCACTTTATCCGTTCATTTAAACATTTCGTCAAATTATCTGTCTGTAAGAATCTATTGCGAATGAACAGATCTAGGGAACAGAGAATGTGTTTTCAGTTTGCAGAGAGATATTGAAAAAGGCCTAGATAAGGATGAAGACTAAATAAACTGAAAACTCTGACAATGATGTTCAGCCACATGAAAAGAGAGAATGTTTTTCTTCGTGATTTCATTTTGCTATGCTACTACAAACACAGGTAATCATTATACTAAATTAGTTCGCCGAAGCTCTGAAATAATGTTATTGTCAATTTAAAAACCAAATCATTTATGCGCATTCAGTAGATCAACATGGGATATAAAACTACTAGGTGGCTCACGAAACAATGGGGAATCAACCTCGAACATGCATACGGACAAGGATACGGTGAGCCAGATAATGAAGGTGTACTTGGCGAAAGGGTAAAGAAAAAGAAAGGGAGTTACTGCATCTCATAAATTCAACGCGGCAGTGGTTTGAGCTGTGAAGATGTGTTCTCTGTAGCAAAGAATTGCAATAGTGGAGTCGTAGGTGTGTGCTGCATGAAGAAAACGCGGGAGAATTTTGCAGCAAAATTTCATGATATTGGTGGTCGCGGGTATTCAATGAGGAATGATCAGAAGACGTGTTAAATCAACATGTAAATTAATGCAACAGGTACAATGCTGAAGGCCGTTTATGGTGAGCCATCCTTTATGTTTAAAGTCATTGCGCCAAAACCTTCATAGCTATTTATTAAAATTGAAAAACTTCACAATAATAACTTTTTATTGTTTTACATAACTGCACACTGTGTACGCATAACGTTGCAGGCTTTTTATGCTTTTCTTCATATTATATCTTCAGTAAATAAAAACATCTATACATATTGTATATATCCTCGATTATCTTTGAAGTACAGAAACTATAAAAAGTAACTACATTAAATTGCTTTATTTCTTTTCAACTATTAATCGCTAACAAGTCCAATATTCAATACACTCTACGAAGCTTGAGAGGGGAGTATGAGAAGCATACTTTGAGATTTTCTTCTTATCAAATTTAGCTGTAATCTATTACCAAATACCATGTTCCTTATATCTTGATATTAAGAAGATTCCATATTTTACAAAAAAAAACACAAAAATATCTCAAAAAAGGATGTAAAATTATAGACAGCAAGAAACTAAAAAAAAAAAAAAAAAAAAAAAAAAAAAAAAAAAAAAAAAAAAAAAAACAGTAGATGAGTTAAAAAGTGTTCAATTAAAAGGACCATAAATACTAATAGAAAGGGATGAAGAAATGAATACAACCCCAAACGTAATGATAACAGCGACTAGCAACATCTAAACTGAGCTGGAAGAAGAAATAATAAACAGCAAAAGAAAATAAATTGGGAGACTACTGTGGTAGGCAGAAAGATAGAAGAAGAGTACAAAGGCGAAGAAGCGAGGGGGTTCGACACAAAAACTATAAGAAAAGAGTTGAAGAACATTATCAGAATATAGAACACCCAAGTGCAACTGAAAAAGAAGCGAAAGATGCTATAATGAAGAAGAGCACACAGAAAGAACTCTACACTACAGTGTTGTAGCCTTTCAACCTTAACCTAAAACTACCACAATTTCCAGCTGAGCTGTCTTTCTGATGTCCAGTGTGGAGTTTCGATGGAGAGCAGCCAGAATGCACTTACACACTGAAGATTATAAAATTCAAAATGGAACATTTTTAATGTGTAATTAAACAGTTTTAAAAATATATCGTATTGTACAATGAAGCGTATAGTTAAATTTAAACTAGTATTGGTTAGTAGTTGTATGTTTTTAAAGTTTTTGTAGTACTGGTTACGTAAAATTGAGTTGTTGAAGTTTTCGCTAATCTAGTACTTTAGTAAAGTATATCTGTACATTTAGTTAATTAAAAGTAAATATGAAATGTAAAATAAAATAATAAGTAAAGAAACTCGAATAATACGCCCTGATATAGGTACCAGATATCATGAGGGTATTACAGATGTTAAAAATGATAAAACATGCATTTATGTTTATAAATACTTCAAATTAGTTAAAAATAAGATTAATTCCCTCAGATTCATAATGTAACCCTTTCTCCACCAGAATATTTCGTAACTCAAGATCGCGGGTTCAATCCTGACCTATGGGGATTTTGGGGCGTAAAACTCCTAAGTATGGCTTCCTTCGGAAGGAAAGTAAAGCCGTGGGTCCCGTGTCGTACATTTACGGCACGAAAAAGAACCTCAAACCTGAAAAAAGAGGCCTCTGAGCAAAATTTGTGGGCCGTTTCACGCCCTTATTGTATGGGACGCTGAAGACCTGAGATGTTAAAGAGCGTCCGTAAATAAAACAAATCAACAACCTGAGGGGCACAAAGGGCCAGCCGTAAGCTAGGACCAGGTAGCGAAAGTATCCTTCTCCACCTCCCATCCTCTCTTTTTCAGGTTTTCTAACATTTCAGTGAAATACAGTGGGTCATTTCTCAATTCTTTGGCTCTCCTAATTTTCACATCTGGCTCTGCTCTGCATCGTAATACTGTGACTATGACTTCATCTCCCCTT
Source organism: Metallyticus violacea (assembly GCA_030762175.1). Classification (NCBI taxonomy): domain Eukaryota; kingdom Metazoa; phylum Arthropoda; class Insecta; order Mantodea; family Metallyticidae; genus Metallyticus; species Metallyticus violacea. The sequence goes on along the minus strand of CM060831.1, from coordinate 26,097,932 downwards.
GCGGAACTGAGCGGGATGGCACAGATGTAGTACTTGGGACACGCATTCGACAGTTCCCGGATTCAATGCCCTTGTCCTTGAGTTTTTTTTCGTGCCTTTCCGTGTTTGCTTAGGTGAATGCTGGAGAGAATCTTTACTATCTAGGAATTTTCCGTGGATTTTCCCATTTCATATTATTTCATTCCGTTCGTTCTGTTGCAGGTTTGAAAGTGCCAGAGCGAGGTGGTTGGTGGCTTAAACTTTGGAAAGATTTCTGTCCTAGCGTCTGGTATGAATGGTGAAACTTCTTGGACAGGGATCCCACCGGTGTTGAAGATGTCCTATCTGTAAACAACCTCTACAACCGCGCCTCACCACCTGTGGACCCTGGCCGCCCGGCGTCTACCTCAGCTCATACCTTTCTTCCGGATATACCGCAGTGGTGCGCAAATATTAACGGCAAGGGTGAAGTACCTAAATATCCTCCTACTACCTAAGTTGTTGATTTGTTTTATTTCAGACGCTCTTTAACATCTCAGGTCACCAGCGTCCCATTCAATTCAGGGCGTGTAACGGTCGTCAAATTTTGCAGAGACCTCTTCTTTCAGGCTTAAAGTTCTTTTACATGCCGTAGATCTATGACACGGGACCCACGGCTTTACTTCCACTTCGAAGGAAGACATACTTGGGATTTTACGCCCGAAAAAATCCATCGATTCTGACCGGAATTAAACCTGCGATCTTGGGTTTAGGCTGCTACTACAGCAATCCGATACACTTTTCATGCGGAATGACTCTTTTAGAGTATCAAAGAGGTGAAAATCAGAAGCCGGCTTGGACAGCTGACATTGAAGTTAAGTGACTCTTTGGACACAATTGAGAATGATGAATGCAACGGAACTGCTTCTTCAGCTTCCAAAGGGGTTTGACATATACTACGGAGTTCGCCTTCTCAGAAATGTGTCTTGAACTTTTTTGCCGTTGTGAAGTTTTGTATTGCCCTTCTGTTGATTTCAGGTTTGAAGTAATGAAAGCATATCTTATCTTCAGTTACGACCCTGAACGCGAACATCAACATGACGGTTCTCTGTTACTAACGAACCGTAGTTCGGTGTCGAGGAATCCTTCATTTAGCTCAAACCTTTAAATATTCTAACTGGAGTATAATTTGTTGGCAATGTCGACAGAGATATCTACTTGATCAGCAAGTTTTTTGTTGTATATCGTCCAAATACGGATGTCGACTCGTTCCATCATTGTAATGTGCGGTCGCCCCGGGCGTGTATGATCAGACCGCCTTAACTTCTTGCAATAATGACAGCCTTTTCGCCCAACCACTGACATTGCCGCCGCCATCTATTCATGCCAGCTTCTTATACATCTCTGCATGATGGTGATGGTTTCGTTTTACGAAAGAAAATAAAACGAATTAACTGAATAATCTAGTGATGAACAATATACGCAAATGTATGTTTATATTGAAGCTGTATGTCTTAATAATTAAATGTTTCACGTTTAATTGAGACGAATAAAGCACATTTGTTCTTGCATACACACACACACACACACACACACACACACACACACACACACACACACACACGCGCGTTGCACGGTACCGCATATTTATTTATTTATTTTTCTGAATATTTCCCTCCGCCCTTTTCCCCCTGGACATAAAAACATGCAACAAGTAGAGTTATTTTTACCTACTTGGCAAAACTTTGCTAAGACTGGCTAAGTTATACATTTCCACACGCTTAAGCACAGATAATCTTTTATCCATTCTTGAATCAAGGAATTTTTGCTGAACCTTTCAATTGCCATTTGGAATTTTTTTAATGCAACTGTCTGCAACTTACAAACCACTAATGGAGAACACAAAGACTGCTGGGTATACACTTTCGTCTTTTCCCCCGACAATGCAAAAAAGATCTGTGCACATTTTTTGTACAACTGAACGTTTATCGAACTGTAAATTTAATTAGGTTCGATTAATGTTCATTTTCCTATTTCAATTTTTAAGAACTACTTGCCTACTTGAACTGTGCTGTAATACCCTATCAGGAAGCACTGATTGTGTTAGGTAATTACTACAGTCTAATGTACACTTATTTGTACTTTTGTTTTTTATTTACGGACACTCTTTAACATCTCAGGTCATCAGCGACCCGTTCAATTCAGGGCGTGAAACGGCCGATAAATTTTGCTCAGAATGCTCTTCTTTCAGGTTTGAGGTTCTTTATCATGCCGTAAATGTATGACACGGGAGTCTTTACTTCCCTTCCGAAGGAAGCCATACTTAGGATTTTTACAAGGAGCTCTGTGAGTTGCTCATTGCTGCAGAAATATATATTAGAAAATAAAAAATTAAATTAAATGGGTAGATACAGCAAGCGGGAGGTAGGTAAAGGAAGTTAAAAAACACCAATACAAATTGGAGAGATTAAGAAAACATTGAAGGATGTAATAGTAATATCCTAGCTTATTATGTTTGTCACCTTTCTTCGTGATTTATTGAAAGGACACGTTTTAACCGCAATTTATTTATGTGGACATAAAAAATTAAACTGGAACATGAAAACATTGAAAAACTAATGTGTCAGAAAGTTTCATACACGCATTTAGTAGGCATAACTAAGAAATCTAATCGTTTTAATATATTCTCTTATAACGCTGAAGTGTGGGTGTGTGTGTATGTGCTTTTAGCGAATTCCGAAGTAATATAGGTAATGCAGCTGAACTCATGAAAGGATTTTTCAAAAATATCTTCAAATATTTATCCACTTATCTATCAGGCACCGAAAATGACAAAGTAAAAATGTATATATAACCATCAATTAATAAACGATCGTTAACCAGCAAAATTGGGTCATTTGGGGTAGGGGTAATCAAAAGCGAAAATTTAAATAAAAATCGCTAAAGCAGCCGAAAAGTTTGTTTTTTCTTAACAAACTCGGTATATTTAATTAAAATATATAAATAAAAATAGTTTATGAAGATCAGAGCAATCGGGCCACTAGGAATGGGGGTTAAAGAAAATATAAAAATCGCTCTAGTGGTCATAATTTTTAAATTTTTAAAGGAAACTCTGTATATGCCATTGAAATAAAATAAGAAAAATAATTTATGAAAATAGATGAAATCGCACTATTGGGGGGAGGGGGAGGGTCCTGAAACCCAAGATTTAAAAACCGCTCTAGTGGCATTAATATTTGCCTTTTGGCAACAAAACTCCGCATATATCGTTTAAATAATATAAGAAATATATTTTATGAAAATCACGGAAATCGGACCATTAGGAGTGGGAATTTACCTGAAGCTCAAAATTAAAAATCGCTCTAGCGGCACCAATATTTGTCTCTCTCCACAAAACTCGGTTTATGCCATTTAAATAAAATAAGAAAAATGTTTTCTGAAAATTATGCAAATCGGGTTATTAGAAGTGGGGGTAAACCTGAAAGCCGAAATTTAAAAATTGAGGATTAAAGCGAAGTTTAAAAATCACTCTAGCGGCACTACATTTGTTTTTTTAGTAACGAATCTCGGTATATACCATTTAAAATATAAAATAAGAAAAAAGTTCCTAAAAATCAGAGAAACCGGGCTCTTAGGAGTGGGGGTGTAACTGAAAACCAAAATTTAAAAATCTCTCTAACGGCACCAATATTTGTTTCTTCATAATAAAATTCCGTATATAGCATTTAAATAAACAATAAAAATAGAAATTAGAGAAATCGCACTTTTAGGAGGAGGGGTATACTTGAAAACTGAAATTTAAAAAGAACTCTAGATTTAATTTTCTCTATATTGTTTTAAAATAAAAGGACAAATAAATTCAGCATATAAACTGAGCGCTCTGCAATAGCTTCATAAAACGTTTGCGTTATATGTTTTTAATACATTAATATTTACATTAAATTTTAAAGCCAATGAAAATCTATGGAACTTTCAATTGTATATTGTTGATTGTGTATATTTGCTTAGTACATTGCAATTGTTTTTAAATAGTAATATGCTTTTGTTTTATTGAACATATGAACATCATTCTTCTTAAATGCACAATGTAACTCCAAACTTTCTGTTATTTCTATTTTAGCGAATGTAAATATGATATCAAGGGTTCAGTTCATAAACATGGTTATAATTAAAACTGTTTAAAGATACCCACACAATATAGCTTTATCTATCAGGTGTGATATGTTTCATTCAATTAATAGTATACCATTAATTTTTCTGGTTTAAACTCAACAACAATAGCAATAATAATTCTAAACATTATACAATTCTCTTTTGTGATACCTATAGATTGCAAGAATTATTATTATTATTATTATTTTTTTTTTTTTTTTATAATACTACACAGTAATGTCATACCTTATTTCATTTCATTAATTAATAAAGACGTAATTTGGATTTTATATTCGTTTTTAAAGTGATTCAAGTTGCTAAGAAATTCGCGTAGTTTGCATTGCTCCTGCGTGAAGCAGTTTTTACTCATAGTATCTCATACTGTGTAAAATTTGGCAGATTCTGAAGTGTTTAGTGCAAAATAGATATCTTAAGGCAACTATTTTAGGATTTTAAGTGCATATGATCCCCAACGCATGTCACTTAGAGACTCCGTTTTGAAAGCCAACTTCAACAGTGCTACCTAATGCAAGAATGAAAATAGGTGAGATTAGTATGCGAAGATAAAGATACTGCACACAAAATATTGTATTTTTCCAAGATAAAAAACGTTGTGTTGCTTTACTTAGTACAAGAACAGCGGCGTAATTGACACAAAGAAAAGAGCCAAAGATTAGTGTAGGTATAATTATTGTACCTATGCAAGAGCAGTTAGTTAACATGTAACGTGCTGGCTGGCAACATAAAGCAGAGCTTTTGGCTCTGACAGTAGTGGATATATTTATAGAGCCATCACTTGCCGCGTTTTCGGATACTTTAAATAACTTAGATCGCTGCTTCGCGTAGGTGATCCACACAGTGCTTCATTAATGCATTCCAAAGATTTAAACGACGTAGCGAAATGAATTTTGTAGTTGTATCAGTCTAATTCCAGATGGAAAGGAGATTAAACACTATTATAATGTATTACTTTTGCTTATAATGCAGACATACAGTTACACCCTTGTGCAAATTAATATGAACAAGATATTCTATTATATTTTTTAAATTATTTCACAAAAATTCAATATTACTGTTTACTAAACACTGTTTTAGTATTTAATGGGTCAATATTTAGCCTTAATTACCATTTCATTCTTCAATGAGTTTCTTACATATTTCTGAGTCATAAAACCACACTTTTATCACAGCACAAACCATCTTTTCTTTGGCGGTGCACTCCATTTTCCTCAACCTTTCTTGACAATCACCGAAAGATTCTCTATGGGATTGAGTTCTGATGAATTTTCAGGCTAGTCCAAACACTATAAACTTTATTTCACCACGAAGTTTTCACCATGGGACAAGGTCTTGCTGGAAAAATCCCTTTAATGTTCAGTTCAGTTCCTTCAGGTCTTGTCTAAAATTGGGAGTACTTGTCGCTGTTGATCATTCCGTCAATAGGAATCATACATTTAGTGCCTGTGAATGCAAAACAGCCCTAAGAATTCTTCTTTTTGGAAACGTTACGATGTGTTTGATGTGCTTCACCGAGATTTCCTCCCTATCGCTCCTCCCTACATGCGAGACATTGAAGTATCGATTTTCACACCTGTAAATCTTTTTGTAAATAAAACTTTTCTTTTGAGGATTAATTTTGCTGGTTCTTATTAGATAGGTCTTTGATGTGAAATTGACCCAATCTCTTTTTTCCATCAATTATATTATCAGCACCCAAACTTAGGTCACATTCAGCTGTCTCTGAGTTATATTACCAAATGCATGGAGGGTTATGACCTTATTTCTCTTATTAGGTGTGATATCCATTATGAATAAAAATAACGTGCTAAAAATGTTGCAACAGTTAGAAACACAAGCAAATTGCTTCACTTCTGTTACAACCAATAAAAGCAATAACTACAATTGACTATCTCAATGATGGGTATAAATAATTCTTATTATAATTCAACTCATTTTGTGAGTGAATCAAATATAAACCAGTATTTTTAAAAAGTTATTGACCCCAAATTAAAAATATCTCATTTTTCTATAGAATTTCCCGATTTATGAACACACATTTCTCATCGGTTAGGAAGTTCCTTAATCTATTTAAGAAGTGTCCAGCAAGGTGGTTCATACGCTAACACTTTGGATACGCATTCGAGAGGTCCGGTCTTAAACTCTTTTGGGTTTTGAATGCTGGCATATGTCTTAGCTTCCCATGTATTTTCCTCCCTCCTATTTCATACCATTAAATTCTATTGGTTTTGTTACAGGGTCGAAAGTACCAGGGCGAGGTGGGAAGAAAAGGCATTATCGTATCGCGAGGCGATAAGTCGGAGGATTTTCCAATGCTGTCCAATGGATTTCTTTGAGTTTTTTTTTTTAATTGTCAAAGCAGCTGTATGCGGATGGGCATTTTCTTGAAGAAGAATTCTAATCATCTGTTGAAGCCCTTTTCGATGATAACCCAACTAGAAGCTAGAAGTAGCATTACTGTACGACGTTCACGAAGAAAATATATGAGCAAAATGCCTTGGAAGTCCCAGAAAACTGTCAAGATAAACTTCCCTGGCTGATCAAGTTTTTGCTTTAACTAAGGAGTATAGTGGTGTTTCCGTGTTTCATCGTAGGTGATGCAGAAAAAATTCTCCTTGATTATGGTATCGAGTCAAAAGCCTCTTAACACCTCTCACATACGCAATCTTTTCGGGGAACCCACCTTGCCGATACATTTCGACAATCCAAGTCATCTGAAATGATGGATTGAACATTGCCGTAACTTATTCCAGCATCAGAAGCGATTTCAAAAATCATCAAACGTCGGTTACACTCAGTAAGGTCCCCAAAGATCCTAAAGTTGCGCTCTTCTCGCCCCATAGTACTCACAAGTGGTAAAATAAACACTCCGGTTTGTGTCTGATTCGTAATACAGTTTGACACCCCTGTATGTTAAATACCTCATTATATTGGACATTTTATTCTTAGACCCGAACAAATTTCTATGTTTTAACAAGTCCATTATATCCGCTATGTTGGACATTCCATATGGTCATAACTAGGACAATTTCTCTTTCTATTATGTATTTTTTCTAACCTATTTAAGATTGTTTGGCATGTATCCCTGAAGCTTTAAATGTGTCACTAGCAAGTGCACAGTACTGTAACATTAAAAAAATGTGTTTTTTTTTTTTTTTTCATAACTGGCTTTCTGCTACCTGTTTGAGCTTGATTGGTATTTATCTCTCTGTTGTGCTTCTTCAATCTTTTATATAATGTAAAATTGTTACTTATTTTCCAGAAAGTACACAGTACATAGCTGTAAACTTACTGAAGCAAGCAACTGTATGCCTAAAATAAGCAGTGTTGTTCTCAATTATTGTTAATGTGTGAAGTGCAAAATTTTGCTTTTATTTTGTGTGTAGTTTATGTATGAGTAGGCGTAAGTTAGTAACTTTTATTTTACTTTTAATGAGCATTAATAAGCAGCACATATACATACTATGAAAGCCTACTTCCCTTTATCATGAATACCTCGTTAAATAGGACAACGTTTTTATTTAACCTTGTCCGGGAAGGACAAGTTTCACTGTGATAGAATATTACAATTGGCTGTTACTTACCTTTAAGTATATTCAATTTTAAGAACTTTATATTCTAAAGATGTGAATTACTGTCAACAGTCAATCATTCTTGTTATTTAGTCACTTACAACCTGTGAACTATAATTGCCGCCTATAAGAAAGTTTTCTTCCAAGTGCCTTTTTGTTGACATCCATTCTTAAGCTACGATGGACAGGATATAGACATATCACAGGCGATGTTGAGCATTAACATTCCAATATAAATGGTAGATTTCACAGAAATAGCGTGCCCGATGGAAACATTTTAATAGACAGACATTTGATTTCAGCATTAAAATGTATTATTTTCTTCGAGACAAAAATAACGTTGACTAGCAAAGTGGAAAAGTTAGTTTAATCACAAATAACTTTTTAAATGTAGTGCATTTTCGGTTAATAAATATTTTATTGACTAATATAATTTGAAGTGTAGAGCATTAAAGAAGGGAAGAGCATGGTGTGTCATACTGCCTTTCTAAAGCAATGGTTGCAGTTATTTCTGTTACGATATAGCCCTGAAAGGCAAACAAAGACAGAAAACAAGCAAAAGAAGAAACAATAAAAACCTCGAGGCAGCAGCAAGCTTGAAATAAAACAAAATAACCGTTGCGAACATGTAAAAGAAAATAACAAGAAGAGAAATTTTAGAGCCTTCTGCGAGTACAGCTGTGGAGATGCGGAGCTAGGGGAGAAGTTACTGAACTTTCTTTTTACTCTGACGGCTTTGTTCGATGCCAAGACATAGCACAACACTTATTGCCGCAACATACCCCCTCCTCCCTTGCTTAGTTGCAGGATGAGAAACACTAAGACATTAAAAGATTGCTGCAAGTTTCAAAGGGAAAGTGTTATGCATTTGCATTTACGCCTGAGTGCAATGTATGAACCTGAATATAATCACCTGCTATGTGTGGCACATTGTGGTACTCGAATGGACATGGCTTTTAAGTCCTGACGATTTATAGACAGGTCATGTTCTACTAATGAAAAGAGTAACATACACAGTTGGTAAAAATAAATAAATAAATAAAAACGGCTTATTTGGGGAATAATTAAGAGTAGAATATCATATGCAGAGCCCAGAAATTTATTATGCTTAAAATAGGGAGGTAAAGGACACTTAAAATACCAAAAAACAGGGAGTAATAACACTTATTATTAATGAAAATAGGCATTTAAAATACTTGATAATTTAACACATAGTTAAAGTGCTTAAGCTTACTTTTCTTCGTTACAAGCAACAACAAAATGTTTTTCATGGTATCAACTGTCATAGTCAGCCGCTTGTCATAGCGAACTTTTTCAACATGGAAAAAGAACGTTCTACACAAGCTATTTCGGAAGGACTCATGCCAGGTACCTTTCAGGATATCGTGGAAATGTTGATCAAGGCAAAAGAAAGTAGTTTTGAATAGCCTTTGCGAATGAGCAAAAGATGCGCAGCGGTTTCTGATCCAGTTCAATTTCTGTTTATGCATTTATAGGGGAATCAGGGCAGTGTCTCTCTTACTTCCGTACTGAATACATTGTAGGGACGGTTTATTGGAGAGCTATAAGTTTGTCATCTTTCTCGCTTGCAATTGTTTGCTACATTAATGCAGCTGAGAAGTTCCCCTGTCACAAATTTCCTGCAATTGTCTCGCGCAGATCGATACAAGGTCATCCACCAGGACTATTCAAAGCTACAGTGCTTCCCTCATCCCCTCTATTTTGTGGTATTCGTATACATGAGGTAACCGTGCGTTTCTTAACACTAATGAGTTTCTGCTGTTTAAAGAGCTTAAGTGAATGCGTTGAGGAGAAAGTTTTTGAATGCCTTAAAAGGAAACAAATGTATAACAAGACTCTCAATAGATATTTCTGTGAGGTGAACATGCCATTTAATTTGTATAACTTTTCAATTTGATACATTGACATTCCTTATATGCTTTTCAAAATGCGTAAATAATCATAGATTAAATTCACAACGATCCAAAACGTGCAAAATTTTTTATAAAGCTTAAAATATCCCCAAAAATTGGAAAATAAAAACTATCTCTATCTACCTCATATGTACGGAAACATGTTTTACCTGACTCTTAAATATATGTACCCAGATAGAAAAGGCATTTTTCTTAACTTCCGGGCTATGATCATGAGGATACTACGGAGGTGTTTTTCATTGGACGGGTTTCTTTGGAATGACACAGGATTGCGGGGGTTTTGTTTTACCTAAAAACTAAATCCTTTATGATGCCTGACTGATGCGGGTGAGCAGAAAACACGTGGGTAAGTAACCAGAGGAAACCACGAAAAAAATTGATGAACTTTATAATAATAAATGATTATATCATGCTAAATATCTTCAGGAGGCTTTTCTTATGTTCAATTCTGCAGTTTAATTCCTCCCTATATTTCTTTCTCCCATCTTTCTACACCAGCTATAATTTTGTTGAAAGTCACCCTAGATAATCGACACTAATCATGCTACAGCATTGAAATTTGGACGGCTTACTTTGACACGTTTTATCTGTGTACTGAAGCAAAATTAATGAAGGATTGAAACCAGAATTAAACTTTTCTTGTTTCATGTCTATTTTTTATTTAAAAATTTAAAGAAAATTTTGCATAATTCTTAGGTTATAAAATTGTTTTTAACAATTCTGCTCCATTATTATGTATAGAAACACCACTTATAAGTTCAAGGTAAAGAGATTTGGCAAAATTGCCATATTTTTTTTAAAAAAATCACCCATAGCTCCAATCCGGAGCTAATGCACACTCGCACCATATTCAACATCTGTTCAAACTGCTTACGTTAGAATAGCCAACATTATCCTCTAGAGAATGATAAAATCCAGAAACTTCTAGCTTATTTGGTTCGGAAGCTATATAACTTTGAAATAGAGTTTTTAATCAATACAGATGTATTTTTAAACATTAAAAAGTACCTCTACGACAATAAAAATTGCCACACAATTAAAAAAAGTCAAAAATCTATAGAAACTCATTTTTTTTAAACAAAATTGTCATACTATTCAAAAGTTTGCTTCCCAACTCCACTTAAATTTGTCTCAGGGAAGACGAGGTGTATGTTGCATAATAAAGAATTAAATACCAGATTATGTTCAGTTTATGAGAAACGGGGGTTCAACAAGACGAGAACAAGCTTCTAAAGGTTCCAGATAAAGGACCAGATTTATTTTACTGAAAATATATACACCACAATGTTACACGTAATTTTTCAACTTATTCCTTATAACTATAAAGTATATATAGTTCTTATAACACTCAAAGTTTTCATTAATAAATTGTTTTAATTGTTAAAATATCTAGCACCCATTGACTATTATCGCTTCTCTTAATTGAAGAAAAATCTTCACAAAATAAAGTAAAAAGTGCGTTAAAGAAAGCTCTACATATAAAACTCTGAGTAAATTCTGAAAAGCACTGAGGCACTAATTCATAAATGTGAAATACGCAATGAAGTGGGAAATTTGACATTTCTACACTACAGTTGAGGGGTTCACAAAACTTAACATCTAAAAAAATTTCAATTTTGAGATATTAGTGTATGCTAATATTTTAGCACCAACTGAATTCATTAACGTAGCCTAAGTTTAGCTAAACTCAACACCCACTGACGTAAAAGGTAAATGAAGTAATGGAGTTTTCACAAAACTTTACTGGAATCTGCACTCAGTCACTAGATATCTGAATCGGAAAATAATTTGAAGAAAGAAAAGACTCTGATTCATGGGTCTCATAAAACAAAAAGTCTCCAGTCCTGTACATTCTCATGAGTACAACACATAAGTTTACTGTGTTCGTTATTATCCCTACAGTTAACTTCCTGCAGATCGGAAATATTGAGTGGACAAGATCACTTTGCCTTTAGAATACCACGCGATATTAGGAAAACTTGCTAAATGCTTAGTTCTTGTAAAATATTCAATTTTCAATCTAAATCGCAGGAAATTTAGAAGTAGAAACTTCCATTCAAAATGACTGACGCTCATGTGCTGCAGTACAAGAAAGGACAAGATAAACAAATAAACAGAACTGAAGTTGAAGTTCTTAAGTCGAGCAAAGACAGCTGTGGAACTTCCAATCATAAATCATGTAAGTGAAAAAAAGAGTGCTGACATAAAGAAGTTATTGATGTACTTCGATGTGTCTTCAGAAAAATCTTTAAGGTTTTATGAAGAGTGAGCCGAGATTGTCAGCAGAATAGTGGAGATAATGCACGTCTGTGCATATTAGTAAAGAAGTTTTTTACTATATTAAAATATCGTGTTTATCAGTGAAGTGTCCAGTTCCTATTATGCCTTTTATTATTACTGACACTATTATTGGATAGAACTGTTCAAAGATACAACAGAACATAAGCCTATAGATGCGTGAAATTTACCGCACAATATTCTTGAAATATCAAAGGATAGTTGGGGTTTTTCTTGAAAATCTTGATTAAAAACTTTAGAAAAGTGTGTTAATGTCGACTTTTGTGAAATTTTGTTATTTTAGGGTTAATTTAGGGGCAAGTATTTATATATAAAAATATACAAAATACCTACAATCTATCTGATTAATATTCTTTTTGCTAAACTGATATTAGATATGAAAATAATGAGTTACATTTGTGAATTAATTAAAATATATCTCTCCTGAAAATTCATTATTTTGTAGATGTCAAGATTTGTGAAAAACTCCCCTCAAATTGCGAATAGATGAGAATGAACAAAGAAAGAAAGAGAGAAAGTCATTCAATGATCCGTAATGAGTAACTATGAGTTAAACATTTCTACGCTGAACTTTATTATTATTATTAATGTGCCCATACAACTCCCTTGGCAAGATGTTGGAGCTCTCAAGAGCGCAAGGTTCCCATAAAGTTGAAACGTGAGCTGATACGGTTCTTCCTTTGCTGCAGTTGAGCGGAACGGTAAGCGTTGTTGGAGAGTATTCGACCTTATGACCTCTGGGAGAGATGTATTGTGAGGGTTCCTGTACCGGAGAGTTACATACAACATCCTGGTGTCACATTTCCACTTGATGCTCATCAGCTTCTTCTTTACACGTGGATCCATAAGTTTCTTCTTCTTGTTGGTCTCGCTTTCTGACGAAGCTGCTGCAGTCGCTTGTTACGTGGGTTGGGTGAGTGTTTACTCAATTTTTCTACCAATATGTTATTTTCTCTCTTTCTTGGGAGAAAGTTTTAAGGTAAACGACCAGCGAAAAATGACTAAAAGACTTGATATTTTGTTTATTTGCAGATTAATTACGTTTAATTCTTTTAGATTCATACAACAAAGCTGCTTTTCCTACTTTCACTTTAAAGGCCTATCACGTGACTGTTTACATGGCCCTACGCATGGGTAAAGATAATCTCTTAAAATTCAAACTGTTCCTTGCGATGCTAAATTTCACAAATTAACTTGGAATTTTCAACAGAGGCTCTTGAGACTTGAATAAACGAAAGTATCTACAAGGAAAAAGGGGAAAAAAAGAAGAAAAAAAAAAAGAAAGAAAAAGAAAGAAAGAAAGAAAGAAAGAAAAAAGAAAGAAAAAAAAGAGACAGAAATTAAATAACTAAAGAAAATATGTACATACATAAGTATTATATTTAAAATTACAGCAATAGCACAAAAAAAATTAACTTTCTTTTTCTAAAATAATACTTTAATCAACGAAAATTATGCAGGTAGTTTGTCTTTTTTATGTGTTTGGAACACAAATATGCACTTTTTTTTTTGTTTGCAAAATTTTGAAAACTGCATCCCAAGTTTATTAGAGGGCGTATGAAAATCGCCAACTTTTTTTTTTTTTTTAAGTAAATGTTCGATAAATTTACCTGAAACTGCATGGATTATTTTTATTTTTTGTTTTCTCAGGTAGATCCCCAAACGGATCAAAAATGTATAATAAATATCCTCTCAAAAGTTATTAATTATGGTTTTCTGGAGTTCTTAAGTAAAATTATAATTTAAAATAAATAAATTGGACAATTTATATTCTTTAATTTTCTTGGCTGTGAAATATAATATAATTCTGTTAATGACATACATAAAACATTTATAAAATGAATCAACGTGAACAAATAAAGTTACGAAAGAAATATAAATAAATTATATAAACAATTGCTCTTCCTACTTGTTTATATGGAGCACAGAGTTGAACTCTTAAAGTAGAAGATCAAAGAAGACTCCAGCAATAGAAATAACTTTTCTGAGAAATGTGAAAGGAGTACGAAGAGCTGAACGGGTTAGAAATGAAGATATAAGAAGAAAGTTAAAAGCTGAAAACATAAATGGTGTAATAATAAAACGAAGAAGTGAATGATGGGCTCGTTTAGGGCAGGTAATACTAGGACACCAAAACAAAACTTAAAATATAAATCAAGTGGAAAGAGAAATTTAGGTCGGATGAAGAAGAGGTGACTGCATCAGTCTTTGCTAGAGACGTAACGAGTCTATATAGCGCAATATGTGAAATAGACGATGATCGGTCGTTAAAAAAATATTCTTTCAAAACTTTTGTAAGAACTTTAGATGACAAACTGTGAAATATATTCCTGTTAAAATAGTTGGTAACATACTGATTTGATCCAATAAATTATATGGGTTAAATGTGGGTTTTAGTAGGCTTTTTTTCTTTAAATTTTCCATAATCACACTCGTTTCAAAACATGCATCCAATATAAAGTAATCAATTTACTGCACACATTACCCAAATTTAACCAAATTTTGCTTATTGTCAAACAAAAATAACCACAAAAAGCAGCATCGAATTTTATTGAAAATCAAGAAAGCAAATACTTGATTAGCAGTTTATAAACACCAGATGATATATAACTTAAATATCTAAGGTCTCTAATGATACTTTTTTTCCATCGTCATTGCCCAAAGTTCTTATACAAATTAAATTTCAGTTGTACCAGTTTACACGTTATGGCATTCCCCAACTATCTACAGCAAGCAGAGACTCTCATGAGTAGCGATTATCATCGTGCTGTGCGGAGGCGAAGTTTATATCAAAATATTCAGATAGGTCGTCCCAGCCCGCTCTCACCCTATGACGAGTTTAGTGCTTACCAACACCAAACACTGTTTTATTTTCCAGCAAGCCGTTTGTTAACGTAAGATTTGGAATTGGAAACAGAAAAAAAAAAAAAACAAAACAAAAAAAACCTCGAGTTCATGATAGGAACTTCAACCAAATCCTTGACTTTCCATGGCGATGCACTTCCATCTAAGTTACCGTGCTCTATCCGGCCTCATTCCTGAATCTTGCCTATCTAAGTCTGGTTATCACATTAAAGAGATTCTGTCCCTAATAGCGTTTCCACCCGAGAAGACGAATAAAACTAACCAACTGATTAGTTTATATAACATATAAAGCTGAACTTGAGACTTCGAACTGGTAACCAAACAAATAAAACTTTCCAATTCCCAGACGCTAACCAATCTTTGGTACTAATTGTGACATTGAGTATATGCCAGCCGCTTGATCAGTATCGTTTCCGTTCAATTAAAAATCTCAAGAGAACTAAGACAAATCATATCCAAACTAAGTATCATGGTCCTAACATTGAATCGAATCCTTCAGAATTGCCTCCGCTGTCTTTACTACTCCTTTTGATGAAGGAAAATACTTACATGAAGATGTTTCTGCAATTTGGGGAAAAGAAAAAAGGTCACAGGGACTATAGGGAGGGTGAGAGATACATTTCTTTATGTGTGTGTGTGAGTGTGTGAGATATTCAGCAACATTTGCGATATGCAGTCATGCATTATGTTGCGCGGAAATGTGGCTTTGGTGTTGATAATGAGGATTTCCACACAGAACTTTGCTGTTCGCTCTCAGGGTCGAAATGATGTAGCCAAGTTTCATCACTGTAACGACATCTTCAACTGCACGTGAATATATTTTTGTTTGGGAATCAGCTGTTTTCGAATTCACCGAGCATAAACACGTCTCATATGCAACATTTCTATACCCAACGTGTAGGTGGCACTCAGTAATTTTCAGAATGTTTGAGAGCGACGACCCTCTCTCACATTGACAGCAACAGTGTTAATGTTTTCTTCCTTTAGACCCCAAACTCGAGCATCTGCTTCACCATCCTTTTAAATTGATTGCTTCCCCTCTTTAAACATTTTAAACATATTCCAGATATGTTAAACTCTCCATAGACCTCCTGTAACATTGTACAGGCCTCAGCCAAAGATTTGTTGAGATGAAAGCAGAATTTCAGGGCAGTATATTGTTCGTTGGATGTCACCTCCGTTTTGCTGTAGGAGGAACTAGACACATATCTCAACTTGAACACCTTTCATAGGCGGAAACCGGAAGTGACAACAATGAAACTAGTAGCACGCGTACATTACGCATTACGCTGACAAAATATTGTATAGTTAAACTTTAGCGCGGGAAATTGTGCTTGTAAAAAGAATAAGCATCCTTTATTGAACAGCCCTCGAATTTAGAAGTGCATCATCCGCAAGCATGTTAAAAGAAACGAAATCCGAATTTTTTCATTTCACTGGCATGTAGCCCTTCCACGTGGTGAACAAGTGAGCTGATGTGAAGTTTCGTAAATATTTTTGCAGACGTCACTAATACTGGTATTGTTTTGTAACTGTATTCCAGGTGTAGCCAAGAAATAACACCATAAATCAGAGCAGGTTGATAGCTTTATAGCAAGCGTTCCGAAGATACGGCGTTTAAAAATATACATACTTAGCACCACAGCAGTGTCGGATCTCAGCAGTAAAAGGATTAAGAGGTTCTCTTGAGCCTGACTTGAATGCTGTATTTTTTTGCAAAGTCTCTAGTGCACGTAATTATTCCATTCCCTTATGGTACGATTTAGAAACTATAACGTTGCGACCTCTGCTTTCTATCCTTTATTTTGTGTAAATTGTCATTTTTGGTAGCCGAAATCTATGTCGCTCCGGGCAGGCTCACCTTTGTGCATTTCCAAAAGTGTACAAGTGAAAGCTCTACTCGCTTTCTGCTGTATCCTAAAGAGATCCTTTTTAATGCATCCCTACATGGCACAATTTAAACGCCCGGGTTTGAATCCTCTTTAATGCTTTGATATACAGACTGTAACAAAAAGGAATTTCACAACTTTGGGGAAACATTCCTTATCTATAGAAAGTATAAATTTGTTACATGAACATGGGTCCGGAAATGCCTTATTTCATTGTCTATAACTCCGTTGCGTGATACAAGCGAGAATGCCAGCATAGCTGTCCTGTGACAATAACCCACAACAGAACAATTGCTTAATATGTACAGTAGGTAAACATTTGCTTTTGCCTCTGGTTAAATTAGATGGGAGTGTTGTAACTAATCTTAGTTCTTAAGTTCACCACTGTTGTGAATCATGTAGTTCGCTTGTTATGTTACTCACTTCATTGCTTGACGTAGCACCAAGCATGTAGTGTCAGTTCTGTGTGTTTGCAGACTCGTCCCATGTATAATAAAATGAAGTATTCAAATACGGAGTTGGCAGATGTTCATATGTTCTATGGATTAACCGAAGGTGTAGAGCGTCTTCGTGCTCGTATTCTGCAAGGCTGTCAGACAATACGAGATACTCTAGCGATATATCAGCGCATCAGGGAGTGCATGTGACGGCGATGTTCCATGCATCCGGAGGACTGTTGGTCCTGGTGGTGTATTGATAACACGTGCCTCGCAGATCCAAGATCGCGGGTTCGATTCCGGCCAGGGTCGATGGATTTTTTCAGGCGTAAAAATCCTAAATATGGTTCCTTCGGAAGGGAAGTAAAGCTGTTGGTACCGTGTCGTAGATTTAGGGCACAAAAAAGAACCTCAAGCCTAAAAGAAGAGGCCTCTGAGCAAAATTTACCGACCGTTTCACACCCTGAATTGAATGGGACGCTGATGATCTGAAATAGTGAAGAGTGTCTGTAAATAAATCAGATCAGTAACATACGGAGGACATTTTCAACATGTCATAAGATTTTCTGATTCCTACAGTTCTGTTTCTGAATATTCTGCTAAGTGGTACAGGTGTAGAAAAAGGGCTCTAACAAGGAAATAAATCAATTCCGGGCCCATTCGCAATATATCGTTTCATCTCATGTATCATCAGTGTCCATTGCCTGGGGTGCCTCTGTAGCAAAACAGGCGTTAAACACTATTCATTCATACTCTCACTTCTACATCCGATCTCTGTTATTACTAAACGTATACTTAAAGAGGTTGCA